>VZUI01051672.1:0-72634 GCA_013401135.1 Cettia cetti
TCCTCTCCTCTCCTCTCCTCTCCTCTCCTCTCCTCTCCTCTCCTCTCCTCTCCTCTCCTCCTCTCTTTTCGTGTTAAACGTTCCCTATTACTTCTAACAACACATAATGACTACTTTGGTGCCATTGTGGCCTGTAGAGAGACATAATATAATTTTTATATTATAAAATAAATTATTTTTATTATTTTATAATAGAATAATATGAAGGGTTTTTTATTATATGAAGTAAATATTTAATAG
The DNA here is from genome assembly GCA_013401135.1 of Cettia cetti. Lineage (NCBI taxonomy): Eukaryota > Metazoa > Chordata > Aves > Passeriformes > Sylviidae > Cettia > Cettia cetti. The sequence goes on from VZUI01051672.1 coordinate 241, forward strand.
CAAGGTGCACACATCAAATTATTTGGTTCTGATGCTTGTTTAAGCACCCATTGTTTTGGGCTTGTTTGGATTTTTTTCTTTTATTTTTCTTATTAAAATATGTTTAGTTTACAAACTATAGCTAAAAAAAAACAGAGAAACATTCTTCAGGGTTTTTATTTTTAATTTACTTATTTTCAAATTGGATAGAATATAGACAGACTCATGACTTATTTTGTATTTGGGAACCCTAAAACTTAGTTTCCAGAACTGGGAGATTAATATAGACACAGGTAAAAATAAATTATCATGGTTTTATTAGATCCTTTGGGTCTATATGATTATCTGTACCTTAAAAAAATTATAAAAGCCTATGGCTTCGATAATTATTGTTTTTTCTGCAGTGCATTTGTTGGTTTAGAATAATATTCAGATGCATTATAGTTATCTTCAAATTGCATTTTAACATGAATTAGTATCTTATATCCTCTTAAGATCAACAGCAAAAATATACAGTTGAAAGCAATTTGAAAGTGATCCTTCACAAATTATTTAATCAGACACAAATTTCTATTATCATGTGAAGCTGGGTTTTTTTTCCCTTTCCAGCAGGAGTGTTGAATATCTATATCTGTCAGTAGAAGATTTTGAAGCCTGTAGGATCTTTATCTTTTTGCAGAATATTATATTTTGCCATATTTTTGTTCTATCAATTATGAAATGAATGCCAATATTAAAAAATTTAGGCGTGTTCTTCTCCCAAGTTTACCTGTGCTCAGCTGATATTTTTTTTCAGAAAACCTTTTAACATGCAACCATTTCATTAGTTATATTTTTATCAAATACCAGTCTCAAGCAACCTTTAGAAGCATTGCTAGATCATATAAGAAGAATAATTCAAAGCACATTCTACAATAGAGGAGTGCCGCAGCTTTCTGAAGGAAAAGTAGGAGGAATTTATTAATGTGGACTTAAAGAAAGTGTATTTTTGGGGCCTCTGCCCAGATACAGCTTGTCTTTATGGATAAAACAAGAAGAGGTGTAATGTGTGAATTGATGTGTGTGGATAGGTTTAACTCATGTGTGGGTGCCTGCCATAGGCATTGACACCTAAGTGATGGATATTGGTCAGAATTTTGACTAAACCAAAACCAGGATCTTGTTATGGCAAGGATCAGATGGTTTTGCTAATATATTTGGTTGCTCTGTACTCCTAATTTCTCCCAGTCAGTCAGTGTGCTAATCATCCTGAAGAACTCAAATTGAAAGGGTTATTTTTAAGAAAAGGGGTATGCAATTATAATTTTGGTGGCCCTGGGGAGGATGCTTTCCTGATTAGTGAGTGGCTGCCTGGCTAGCCTCTCCCCAGATAGGGGGAAAGGCCACCCCCACAGGCAGAGGTTGCAGAAAGCACACCATGGCTCAGGTGGGGTGGGAAAAGGATGGATGCAGTTGCTACTCAGCAACACGTCTGAGGGGAACATGTATAGAGGGCTTTGTCTATTGTGCTGCCTTTTCAGGCTGAGTCGATAATGCCAGTGTCGGTTTCAAGCGAAGCGTGTGCCAGATTACAGATAGCCAGCAATGGCATTTGAGAGCCTTTAATTGTGAAACTTGAGAGGAAAATGTGCACATTCTTTTTCAGAGTGCTATTCGAATGATGGGCTTTTTATCCCAGAACACTGTGGGTTTCACTTTTATTCTCTTCCCACATAAAACGCATGAAGTGCACTGAGTCTCTTTCATTTAGCAGCTTATATATTGCATTCTTTGCAGGGATTGCTTTGGCTTGTTAAAATGTACCCCATGTATTAAAATGAAATTGTCACTGCTGTGTGGTGCAACATAACATGGTTTGACACCAAGTGCCTGCAGCTACAGAAAACAGACTTTTATTGCATTTATTCTTTCAGAGACAAGAGTCTCTAAAGGCTCAGTGCAGACATTCGCTTAGTTAAATCTGAATGAAGCCAAAGTGAACAATCTCTGTCACTGTCTTTGTGCTTGTAGAAATAGCCCAGCCCATATGATACACAGTGATACAACCTGGAAGGGGAAAGTTTTAATAACTCCACCTGACACAACTGGACAATAGACTGATTTCCTCAAAGAATTAAATGGGCAAGCAGGTTTTTTTAGGGTTTGGGGTTTTTTTGGGGGGGCGTGGTGTGTTCCTTTGGACTCTGGCAAAATTGTATCCTGGGAGATAAACTGCTACTGTATGTGAACCACTCTTTCCCAAAAACGTGTGACAGGAAGGGTAGCAGATAAATTCATTTTAAAACCATCTACACTGGTGAGAAGTAAGCAATATATGTCAGCAGAGTTATTTTGTGGAGAATACCTGGAGGTGGGTACTGGTGTATTGAAGGAACATTGAACATGGTTTTTAAACACAACTTTTATAGGAAATTACTAGTTTTCCATTTCTCTCTTTCTTCTTTTCAAAGTTTCTAAACCCCCTCTGTAGCAGAGTTAACTCTTTTTCTGGACTTGTATGCAGTTAATTTAGAAGATCTGAAACAATGGTGAGTTCCCAGGTGTGGTATAACCATGGTTTGGGATTTGACTAGTAACTTTCTAGTCCTAAAAATTCTTCAAAAATACATTTATCAATTCACTGTTAATGCTTTAATGTCGCAACACTGAAAGTTATCCTAAACTCACAGCAGATGAACAGTAAGGCATTTCCCCTGCCAGTGTTATACATAAATTACTGTCTTCACCCAGAATTCAGCTTTATGTTGTTGTAGTCATATATGCATTGTCTTTGGTTTTACTACAAAGTCTGTCTTTGCAGGTTGTTTTCTTAACATTCTAATCCTTAATAATTGTTGTTTAATCCTCTGTGTTCTCCTCCAAATCCTTCAATTCATTTCTTTAAGCCATTTGAAGTTATTTTGGGTGCACAACAAGCATAGAAACATGTCCATAGCTTTTCCAAGCAGCACGTGAGAGCATAAAGAATGTCCTTGTTCAGGGTGATGCCCTGGAGCCAGAAGGGGACTGTTCATTGACAGGGCTGTGGCTCAAACACAGCTGGGAGCGCAGCTGCAGGCAGGGAGGGTAGCAGGTCCTCCTCCGGAGCCACACTCTGTCCTAATGGGCTCAACCAGTTTTGCTGCAGAGAAATCAGCAACAACAGCTTTGAAGATTTCTCTCAGCATCTGTGCTTGTCTTTTTTTTTCTCCTTCTGCTTTTTGTTTTTTTGCTGACTGAGTGCTTCCATAACTGTCTAGTAACACATATTGCCTCTACCCATATCCCACTCTCTTCTCTTTTCCAGAATGGAGTCTACAGAAAAATGTGAAGTAGTAATTCAACATTTTAATGGCAAATATCTGAAAACCCCACCCGGTCTACCAGGTAAGTCTAGCTGTCATTGTGAAATTTGAAATTCACTGAAAAGTTTAAAATACAGAAATACTGGAATTTATCTTGAGAGTGGCTTAAATTACTGCCCCTGCTAAGAGGGCATACAACTTCCCTAGCTGAAGCCTATCCTTTATGACCCTTAGCAACTTCTTCTTACCCAGGTTTGTATGTTTTAAGCATTTATCCTGACAGCAGCAAATTTAAGAACATATAAAATTCATGTTGTCTCACTATGTTTTTTCCTTTTGAATGTTGTTTTGGTTTTTTGGTTTTTTGGTGGTTTTTTTTCCCAGTTAGTATAGAGGCAACATAACTAAATGCCAATGATTTTCTAACAAACTAGGAATACAACTTATTTAGGAATATAAGCCTATTATTACCATTTATTATTACCATTATAAAATATCCAGGATTTCAGGTTGTAGAAGCTTTATATTCATCACAGTTACCGCTTAGTGTTGCTAGCTACTGTTACCAGTATTAATAGCAGTAGCTCTTTATACTGAGGATATTTCAAATATCAAATTATTTTATATATTATTTTCTTGCCACAACTTAATGAAGTCTTGACACTTTCTCACAATATCCTTAGAACACATTCAATGGTGTGTGTCTGTGCCACACTGAAAGCCATTTTCCAGCTATTATTTTGCGTTTCAAATCTTTAACTATCAGCTGTGCAAGGTTTAGTGATCGGTTGCTTGATACTTGCTGCTTGACAAGTCTCCAAGGCCACAGATTTGCAAGGTTTTCTCCTCTGGGTTTTCTGAAGTGCTGCATTAAATGAGCAGGAAATTGAGCAAGAATTGTGTCCTGAGTTGTTATCTCCCCTTTTCCCCCCCCCCAACTTCCTTTAAACTATTTCCTTTCTTTGGTTACTTTCATTAAATTTCTTCTTTTTCATTGCCTGGTTCTTTATTCAGAAGATGCACTAAATACTCTAATTAAAAGAAAGCCATCTGCACAGCTACAGTGTACAGTAATTGAATGCTGCAATGTACATATAAATTTTAGTCAGATCACCTTCATGAAAGAATATGCAGCTTTTAGTACAAGCTGCAAGACTCCATTTTAAGATTGCCTTTTCAAGAGTAGTCACTGACAATTTTTCTCAGCACCAGCTGATGAATTACTCCACAACTTTGTCAAGTACAAACTTGGGCTGCGTAGAACAATGGGCTGAGCAACATAGGCAGAGAACTTTAACCTTTGGCTTGCCTTTCTGTATGCACACTCTGAGTCCCAGTAGTAATCTGTTTAATATCATAGCAACACCCAATGGAAAGAGTGTGAATAGCAAGGAGTTAGTAAGGCTGGCTTTGTGGTTATAAGCCTGTGTGCTCCATGGTCACATTCCCAGTTGTCTCAGAGAGGCCACATCATTAGATCCAGTACTAAAGTAGAATATTCTTACAGAGCCGGCTTGAGACAGAAAGCTGAATGGTAAAGAATGAAAATATTTTCCTTTTTTCCTTATTTTTCTTTAATTTTTAAATTATTAGTAATATACTGGGTATTCAATATGAACAATGTCAGAAATCAAAACAGGAGTCTTGACAAGAAAGCATGATTATTTTCTTCTTGTTATCTCACATTTCAAGAGATACACTGAAATTGGATTTTAATGGCTATAACCTTTGATGCTTTCTTAAAGGACATGAATTAGTTCCTTGAAGAAGAAAGGATGTCCATGTGAAAAGATTGTCTACTATGTTTGTCTCAATATTTTTGTTGTCAGATGGCATTTAGTCACAAGGATTATTTGGGAAGTGATTATATTACGGGTTTTAATTTACCTGAGTACTGTTCAGATGCAGATATAGCATAATGCAGCTTGGGAAAAAGTCCCTGAAGCATTAACTGAAGTCGCTCGAGTATGCACAAGGTATCTGTAAGATCCCATTTTGTCTTCGAGTTTTGGGAGGCAGATTTTGTATTTCTGAACACAAGTAATTAGAACTTATCATAGGGTATTTGGTCTACATAAAAGAGGCTGTTTGTGCCTTGTTATTAGAGTAGGGCAGTCTTTAAATCCATAATTAAAAGAATTGCATTCATTTCTCTTCTTCTTAAGAAGCCGGGGCACAAACATGATCATCTTAGCAGTGGGATTTATTCAAGGGATCGTTTACATTTTATCTAGTGCAAAAAATTATTCACTCCTAGTTTCTTCTTGTTGTAGACTCCTGTTAAGTCTTGAACTCAGTTTCTACATCTGTGCTATGAACCTGTATTTAAGCCTCTCAGCAAAGATAGAAGTGTCTTGCATGAAACAGGAAGGAAAATCGAGTCTCTTAATGTACTTGGAAAATCACAATGAAGAGTGAAAAGGATCTTCCCAGTATCTCAGTAATTGTCATAGAAGGAGAATCATCTCTAGTTTATTGCTGTGACCTCTATATGGATATGAGTTAAAAAACGAAGAACCGACAAACATTAGTGAAATATGCAACACTGTTGTTAACCTCTGCTGCTCAAAGGCCTAATCTTACTGAGAGAGAAAATGGATCAATTCATCAATCCAAGGGTTAAATTACATTGATTTTGGATTTTCAGATGGATTTCCTTCAAGTGTAGAAGTGAACTGAAAGGGTTTTTTGCATTTTTGTCCACACCACTCCTCCAAGCTCTAATGTTCAAGTTTACCAGCTAATAGAAGGTTGCATGAGGCCCATCAAGAAGGAAATCAGCCTGGCTGTTGGCCATGTGCTACTGGCCTGAGGCTGTGGGATTATGTACCAGACAAATCATTTTGGCATCTCTCCTGCATCCTTGCTGTCTTTCCCTGCTGGGTTTCCTGAGAATAGATCCTGGTGACATGTCACCATACATTCTGTGTGATGTATGTTCATGAGATTAGCATGTTTAGAGGATAAAATGCTCATGTGCTGCAGGGGCAGTTCTGCCTGGTTACCCAGCCATGATGAAGATCTGGAGTAGGTAGCTTTCACGTGATGTTGAGCAGCCATTAGAAAGACTGGGAACCATGGCTCTGGCTTTTATGTCAGAATAAAGCACGGGCTATGACTTAGTTATACCTTTCCAAAGAGTTATCTCAAACATTAATTTTGAATACAGAGCTCTTTTTCAACTATTTTTTTTTTCTTGGCAAATGAAATGTAAATGCAGTTGGATTTTTTAAAATTTGGTTTTAGTTGTCAGGTTTGGGTTTTTTACTGTTGTTGTAAGTTAGAAAAAAGTTACAAGAGAGTAACTGTTATATATCTGGATGTTTGAGTCTGGCCAAGGCTCACACATCTAAGCTGACCCAGGCCAGCAATGCAGCAGGAAAGAAGTGTTACAACTGTAAGGAAAGGAGGGCACATAGGGCACTTTAGAGGCACTGTACTCTGTACCTTCTGAAAGCAGAAACACATCCATCCTTCTTTGACTTTATAATTTCAATCACTGTCGTTTCTTAAAAACTGTAGAACTGAGCACTTGTAGCTCCAGACTCCTCTGCTTTAACCCAGACACAATGTAAAGGTTATTTGCTGTCTCCTGAAACATTCTGATGGTCAGTTTTATAGTGCCTAGGTAAATTGAGCATCACTGTGTCTGTGTTAGTGAATCATTCTCATTAAGGGGCCTTCTCCATTGAACTCTTTGGCTTCATTCCATTCCAAAAGGAATTGCTCCACTCTCCTGCTTGCTCAACTAATAAGCAATTCATGATGTTCAGTCTTTGATTTACAGTACAAAATAATTGGTTGTCCCATAAATAATTAGTTAATGTCTTTTCTGAAAGAAAGTAATTTCTTTCAGACTGAGAAAGTACAATCATCTCCAGAAATCTGCAAAACCTCAATGCATGGCAGATTCCATGTCAACTTCATAAATATCCTGAGTTGCTTGGACTGATTATTATTTCAGTAGGTTTTATTTGTGAGAGGTTTTTTTGTTTTCCCTTTATTAACACTGCTTTCCTGAGATAAATAGACCTACATGGCCTAGTGGGTTTATTTTTATCCTATAGAGAATTCAGCCCCATTTGAAACTAATGGTATAGGCCCTGTATAGCCATGCTGAAAGTCAGCATATGAATTCTGTATCGCTCTACACCTCCACTGAGATGTGAAGAGCATTGCTGATAATGAAGATAGCTCTCTCTCAGTCTTTCTGTACTGCATCTATTTTTGTTGGTGAATAGGAGACTTCATATGAAATCTGCTAATTTTTGACATTTTTCAATCACTGAATTAAATTAAAATTTCCTAGCTCATCTCTCAATAACAAGTTTGCTTCTGTTTGGATGGACAAGTTTAGAGTATGATATTTACATAGTTTTTGTTCATGTCCCAGTATTGTTGGATGTCTTTAGATAATTCCATTTTCTCTTTCTGAAAAAGTGTAAAAATTTAACAAGTTCTTACTTTTCTCTCTGGAATTTCAAAGGGAGATGCCTCAATTATGGTAATTATCCTCTGCTGATATGTCCATTATACTCCCCAACTGGAATTTTCTTTGTAGATACTTTAAGTTGTCAGGGGACATTGGGCCAGTTACTTTCTCAGAGAAAATTTAAAGCAAGTGAGACCTATGAAAGCTACATTACATGGTCAAGAATCTTCCTTTCCTTATTGTTAATATAATTATAGATATCTGACAAAAATATAGATGAGGGAGTTATTATCCTTGCATACCCCACAAGTAACAAGTGACTGTGTCATTTTGATACTGATTTTTACTAGAGTAAAAACTCTTAAAAGTTATCTGCAGCAATACAGATGTATTTGCAAATACCTCATATCTTGCTTTAATCATTACTGGGCATGCTTCTTTTTTTTCTTTTTGAAGGTGTTCCAAGCACTGCATTTTTATGGACTTGTTTCTCCAAAACCAATTGATATTTTCTGCCTCTCTTCTTAGTTGAAATATTTCTCTTAGGATGTCTCTCAAGTTCTTCCACCACAGAGAGTATATTCAAATAGTTAACCTTTGCTTCAGAGAATTAGACTTAAAACTTGGAATACTCTATTTAGAGCAACGTGCTTTCTAAGATATTGTGCCTTAAATGGTGATGAGGGAACAGTATTCCAGTTGAGGGTTAACTCTGTACTGGATATTAACAACATTTTCCACTGTTTTTCTCTTAGTATATGAACAAATGCTATCTTGTTTTTCATTAGTAATGCTGTAAATTGTTTTTCTGAGTGAATTAACTTAAAATGTTTTGTTTGATAGCTTTTTAGACCCTGTCTCTTGGTGCTTTATCTTATTTTTATTTCATTCTCTGTTCATTTATATAGATAAAAGATTGAAAAACTCTTCCAAATATTTCTTCTTGGAGCATTTGCATAGCTGTCTGTATATATGTATATGTTTTTGACATTTTAAACTAGATAAAACTGCAGCCAAAACTATAAACCAGGTATTGGTTTGTAGATATCTTAAAACATTTGTTGAATGCTACAGAGAACTCAGAATAAAGGGGATTCTGCCAGATTCGCTACTGGTAATACTCAATGAAACTAGTTTAAAAAGTTTATCTTTTACATATTGCTCTCCTCAAAAATTTTCTTTACTAAAAATCCCCAAATTTTCTCACTTGTATTCTCAGTTCCTTTCATGTATCTGATACTAATTTTATCTGAATCTTTTATATTGTCTATCTGAATTCAAAGAATATAGGTTTGTAAATACTTTAATTATCTGCTGCCTGCACTATATAAATTCTTCCTTCTTGTATCAGAAAATATGATCCTTGTAAAGACCTTTATAAAAAATAGCAATTGAACAAATTTTTTATTTATTTTTCTCATTTCCTATTTCTGGCTGTTATTTTTTATGGAATTACTGTTATCTTTCACTTTCTGTGCTCCATAAATACACAAACTCAGCTCATTGTTAGAATAGATTTCTTTTACATTGCGAACCCTCTGAATATGCTTTTAACTTCTATTGGTTTCATCTTCTTTCAAAGTCTTTGTCTTTGACAAGCAGTTAAAATCTTAAACTCCTTCTTGAGCCTTGGTGATGAGCACGAGGCCTCTGTAAGCCCTGTCCTGCTTTGGACTCCATGTGCTTCCTATGCCCTCAGCAATGTGCAGGTGCTGTCCCAAGCTCAGGTCTCTCTGACAAACAATTCCGTGCAGAATGGGCTCTGTGGAGCTTTTGCCTGGTCACGTTGGATGTTAAGATGTGCCTGGGTGGTTTGTACAGCTCTCAGAAGAGAGTGTCCCTAGGGAAATAGTTATATTTTTCAGACATCACATAATGTTTAAGATCACACTGACTTTGCAGAACATGGTCATAAAGATGGACTTTATAACCAAGAAACTGAAGAATGGGTACTGAGTTATCGGAAAAGATAAACCCTTTTGCTTAGAAAGCAGTTCCCTTCTTAGATCTCACTGACTTTGGTTTGTGGCTCTTGCAGGCTTCTATGATGGCCAAAACCTCATCACTGCTCCGTGTTCTACCCACCCTTTTAGACTCACAGCTGTCAAACACCACCAGCACAGGCTTCTGGCTTTACCCTCCCTTCTACTACTTGGCCAAACATAATTTGTAGTTACTCCAACATGTACCAACTCTTCAGCAATAGATTTCCAATAGCTTTTGACTTCATCTGAAATCCAGTGTTTCTTGGACTTTCAAAGTTTCCTTCCTTCCAAAGACAGTCTTTAAAACCTGATACTTGTTTTGCTTTGTGGCATTCTTAAGAATTTCAAATGTGAAGTGTGTCCTTTTGTACCACTGAACCAGACAGGGTTCTGTGTCTTTAGCTCCTTTTTTTTTTTTTTAATTTCTTCAGAATTATGTTTATGTAACCTTCAGGTGTCCTTATTGTGCTGACCTTGCTGTAGGTGCTTCCGGTTTCATAAAACATATTTCCATGTCATGTGCAAACAGATGCAAAAATCCATTCAAATTTCCTAGGTTTCTTGCTCTTAAAAATTGTATATTCTTTAGATTCTTTAAAGGGTTTATTTTTCTAAAAAGCAAAAAAAAAAAAAAAAAAAAAGAAGAATTCCTATCTATTCAAGATTTTATCTCATTTCCATTTATTTAAAAAAAGACTGCCTTTGGTTAGGAGGATACAGAATTATTTGTTTATTCAGTAAACCCCAATAGTTGGTACACAGTAATTTTTGGAGGAACGAGGGCTGAGCCAATTTGTATTTAAGATATTAAGAGGTGTGTATCTGTGCTAAGCCATGTAATTTGAGCTCATGAGGAAAGCTGTGTGAGAGAAGACAGAACGCTGACATCATCTAAAGCCTGCTTTTCGAGAAATACATTAAGTTGTTGATGATGAGGACAGCCTCAAAGATCTGAAGTGCTACATATTTATGTTGTGTTTCATTTGATCTTGTACTGGTCTGTAAGTTCCAGGAAAAGAACTGTATCTTTTTGTATTTCAAAAAGTTTATGATCAAATACTGAGTTTTGTAATCTATCTGTCTAATTAAGGAGAAAGTCTTTTACAGTATTGGGGGTTTTTGTATTACCTTGTAACTAGAGGTAACAAAAAATGCATGAGATCAGTTTGTTTGTAATATCACAGTAATTCAGGTCATGATGTATAAAATAGCATTACTGCAGTTTGGATTAAAATCTTCCACTTGGTTTATGAGAATTAAAGTTAGAGAACAATATGGCATATAAACGAGAAAAGATTATTCCTTTTTTTTTTCTTCCTGCCACAGTAGCACCTTATGTATCTTTCCTAAGATTTCTAAAAGTCTGCAGCATAAACAGATAACTGCATTCCTTTCTTATTCATAATATCTAGTGGCAACGAACTGTGCCACAGTTTATCTAAACTAATTTCAATATGTACTTTTTTCCTTTATCTCATGGGCATTTTTTGCTGTTAGGAGTGACTATGTAAATCTTCTAATTCAGAAAATCCATTCCCTTTATGGGAAATGGTGTATATATTTGTTTAAGAACAAAAAAGTCCCTTCTATATGCTACTGCTGCATAACCAGCAAAGCTGAGAGTGTGTGCACTGTATTCTGCCTTGCCTCATACATCAGCAGGAGAAATGTCGACAAGTTTCTGGTCCAGGGACAGTGCTGTTCCTTGGATCCACTTGTAAAATCCAAGACCAGACAGACGAGTTGCACAGGTGTTATGGCAGGCAAAATTTATGAGCCAGAAAGATTCACAGCTTGAATTTCAGATTGTTTAGGTCTAAAGGGCTGGCAGTTTAAAACAAAGCAATGCAAATAAATAAAAACATGCAAATCAGAGCATGAAACAATGTGGAACATTGTAAAGTTATTTGTACATGATTCAGATTTCAGGGAGGAATTCTGCTTTTGCATCAGCTGTGGCCATCAGTGGCACAACTCCTCCTGTTTCTTCCTTTCCTGCATAACTTTATTAGGCCCTTCAGGACTCTTTAAATGATGGAGTACATCTGCTTTGCAGGCCCTACTGCTGCAGTATAGTGTTGTCACACCTGAGCCAGCTAGTTTAAAAGTCATTTAAAAAGCCAGCTTGAGCAAGGCTGAGCACAGACTAACCACTTGAGCTCATAGTGTGTTATGCTCAATAATAATAATACCCAGCAAGTGGTTTGCATGATCTCATGTTTTTTAACTGAGGAAAATTATTTCCCTTTCAGGCCTTTCTTAGAAAATTCTTCCTTTCCTCCTCCCTCACACTTTTCCACTTGCTTACACACTGGACACTTTTAAATTCAAAGTGTAGAGAAATTTATGTCAGGAGTTTCAATCTTCTTTACCTTTATCCTGTAAATTCCAACTAAGCTGAACAAAACAGTTTTATTGAAGCTTAACAATGTGCAAATGGATATTTTTTGACACACTCCTTTGGGCATTCATATTTCAACCAGAAGTAGAAACCCCTGGGAATGGACTTTTCAGATGTCCCAATAAAATTGGAGTATTGAATTTTCATATGTTTTGGAACACCACTGTAAATCAACAAACATCCAGGAGAGGTGCCTTGAAGTGCCCTTGGGTGGCAGACAGCCTTATGGAGGCTCTCAGCTGGGTTTATCCCATCAGGGCTCCTACAGAGAGTTTTCTACAAAGACATTTTCACCGGCAGAGCATGTGAAAATTTTGGTAGCTGGAAGGATCTGAACTTCTGAGTGCTTGCCTAAACAGAAGTCATCCTGCAGGTGCTTGGTGTCTCCTTAAGAATTTTGGGAAAAAATTGGTGCTGATGCCTTTAGGGAGGACTTTGTAGTGAGAAAAGGGATGTCACGAGAAAAGGAAGACACAAATAAGTGTTAGGGTTACACAGGGCTTGTCCTCCCTTTGTAGTCTCGCCTCCCTCCCTCCCTCCAAAAGTAAACCTGTCCCTGGCACCAGAGAAGTACTGAGGACTCTTCTGCAGGCCTCTCCCCTGAGCACGAAGTGTCTGAAGTAGTGTGTGAACATGTTTCCCTTTGAGGTTCATCCTGGCAAATATGAGTGGTATCACAATAGCAGTTTTCGTATGTTTAGAATACCAGAAGCCCCTCTCTCCCTTTTCCATATGTTTTGAGTCCCAGGAGCCTCTTGCATACTTGAAGTCTCTCTCTCACCCTTTTCCTCGAATGGTGCTGCAAAACATAGAGAAAAGCAATTCAGCCTTGAACGCACTGGGAAAGCAGAAGGCAAAGATTGTATTTGATTTTTTTATTTGTTTGTCACAGCAACAATGTCATTATGCTGGTCAGCAGTCCTGAGCAGCTGTGAAAGCCTCATTTCTTTGCCATTTCTCTGAGCCTTTCTTGTTTGAATGGCAGCATTTGATCACAGGATCATAGAAAGGTCTTTCCCAGGTTCAATCACAGGAACTTGAAAGAAGGGCAAAGCAGCCTACATTTTACTTGGTCTGCCTCAGTATCTATGGTGTGTCTGCAATTTATCTTCTACAATGTAAGAGACATCAAGAGGGAGGGGAAAGGTGATGGATATCTGATTTTACATTTGTCCCTTTTGTTAAAGCTCATTAAAGCAGCATTTCATATATAGCCTTTACCCTGCCACCCAGTATATAATCTTTCAGTATATAGTATTTTTGGAATTGCTGCCATTCAGCAGAGAAGAAGAAACCAAAAAATGAGAGAAAAAGGGCAAAGGAGTAATTTAGCTTTTAGATTACATAGATATGGTAGGAAAAAATAACTTTCAAATGCCAAGTTTAACAATCCTTACTTCACAAGAGACTTTTACATTTCAAAAAATGCAAATTTTTGCAAATGACAAAAGAAATCCCCCAAAACAACTAGAAAGATATATATCCCCGTCGTCATGGGTGACTCTTCAATTACAGTGTTGTATTACTGAATAAAATCATCATCCTTCTCAATTAGGTTACTGATTGCACGATGCACAATGAATTCACTGGTGCTGAGCCTTTTCCCCCTCTTTTTCCTTCCCTTTTTCCTTTTCCTCTTCATTTTATTTCTTCCTTATTTTTTCTCCTCTTCCCTTTCTTCCCTCTTCCTCCCTCTGTCCCCCTTTCAGTAAATACTGTAACTTTGTGACCATATGTGAAGCTTTGCTGTTCAGAGCTTATACTATAAAAATTTGAAATATGTATTCAAATTAAGAAAATATGACCCAATAGCTTCCTAACTGTATTCTTTTCTGGATTTCCCCTTCCAACCTCATACATGGTAACAGCACCATGAACGAACACCTGCCCTCCAAAGAAAGTCTTCATCAGCTGAATTTTACATTACAGTGTAATGAAAACCTCAGCATTTGGAATTTTCAAAAGCAGCCTGCCTGGTAGTATAGGAGTAAATATATTGCAAGAGCCTGCATTTCACTGATGTAGGAGTTGATATCATTGGTCATTTTCATCTCTAATTTATCTTGTTTCAGACTAGCCTCAAGGGTGGCTCTGATAGAAACCAGGGAAAAGAGAGCTGGATTCTTTGAAAGCATTCTTCTTGAATGTGAGCAGTAGCACCAAGAAATTTGCCTTTGCCTTAGGAGGTTTTAATTCCAACAGGTGTGTGATGGATACAAGTTTAGGTTGAGCAGTTCCTTTTCCATATGACTTCTCTTTACTTCAGCATACTGCATATAATGTATGAAGAAGTAGTCATTAAAAAGCTTGATTTTTTTTTTTTTTTTTTGTGATTAACATGTTGGTCAGTATTTTTTAATTTATATAAGTTTTGCCTGCCTGTAATTTCAACCAAACAGTCCTTTTGTGTATAACATGATCCAGGCTGCTGATATAGCATTGTGTACTAGGATCTGCATCCAAAGTGGGATTTAATTTCAGTGCTAAGAAAACAAGAGATGTAGATGGGAAATAATATTTGAAGGTGGAAAATATTGAAGATATTGAATTGCAGTGTGCCTTGAATTTCATTTTCAAGCTTTTTTTTTCAATCAAGACATTGTTTTGGAAGCAATTTTCTGGCTTTGGAAGAGTAAAAAATATTCAGCATCCCTAAAAATATACACAAGGGGTGGTCTGAATCAGGATTCTGCTGTTCTGATCATTTTGTGTGATCATTGATTCCAGAAGGTTTTTCTGAATGCCAGAGTAGTGACATAAAGGAGGCTTATTCTGTAAGTCGGTTGGGGTTGCATGTTACCCCTCTGGTATCTGGTGCTAATTTAACATTTTGAGCATTTTTTGAATTAGTTTGAGTGACAGGTATATCAGTCCCATTAATTTGCAGGGATACTTAGGTATTGAAGTCTTTTAGGCTTAACTGAAACTATTGACCATTAATCAACATTAATGTAACCAAGTGTATGAAAATTAATTGATAGAGCTGGACTGTCAGACCTGGGAAATAAAACTGTTTCTTCATCCAACAGAAACAACTTGGAAGCTGAAAGCTTCTACTTGTCACACAAGAAAGATCAACTCAGGATCAGGAAAAAGATCCACCCTTCCTTTAACTCGAGAGTTTCAAAAAGATGCTAATTATATTGATTTTGATAGTGGTTTTTGTTCAACAGATGTTCTTCTCCTAGGAAATGCATGAGGACCACCAACATACTTCAAACAGACCCCCAGAAAAGAGCAGTCACCACATAATGGCTTTCAATCATCACTGATGTGTCTGACTCAATGACTAATTTGTTATCTCATTGCCATTTCTCACACATCAGATCCTGTACCTAGCACTGAACATGAAAACTCTTCTGCTGATTGCTGCATATCTTATAACAAGCACAGACTTAATTTTGTTTATTTTCATGCTTCTAACCTTTTGCAGGGGAAAAACAATATAGGCAGAGACTAGTGGTAACTGCTGTGCAAGATTGCCATTGTAATTAGCCCATTTTCCAGGAACACAATGATTCCCAAGCAGTCCAGTCTCAATCTGAAACCTGTAATAGTGCCCTAAGGAGGTATTGGGAAAGGCTTTAGCCAACACAACTACATTTAATAAAACTGAGTGTGTCTGTCAAGACTTACAAACACTAGTTAAGAAATCGAAGTAACTCTCTTATCTAACACAGCTGATGGATTCCAGACTGGGGCCTGTCAATGGTTTATGTTCAGCATCTGAGAGGGGTGTGGCAGGGAAAGACACAATGCCAGGTTCATTGAGATGTCAATCCCACTACACCTATGAGCCGAGACCTTTGGAATCTCCAGACATCATGCTTTCTGTGAGGGTGTTCAGCTGTTAGGAATATGGTATGTTTGGTTTAATCCCCATTTTGTAATTTTTTTTAGTGTTTCTTAAACTGCTACTTTGTGGATAAGAACCAGCTTAACCTGTACAAGTAACTACTGAGGAAACAGCTGACTGCATCTCACTTCCCTTGCACCTTGCAGAGAATATCTCGATTAATAAAATGGTTGTCCATCACTCTTCCCTGTTCCCAGCAGGCTTAGTGCAGTGTGTCTTCCCTGCAGCTAGCATTGCCTTGCTGTCACCATCTCTTTTATGCCAGCATTTCAAAAATTTCCTCTATGGGTTTTGAGCAGCCTCAGCTGCACTGAACTTCTTGTAAATACAATCCTGCATCTCCCTGTCCTGTGCCTGCAGCTCTAGATCAGACACTGTCTGCATCTTGTCACTTATCCTCTCCTGAAGGAAGGGTTTTGCTGGATGATGACACAGCACAGATTCCTCCACTCTTGGTAGGCAGATTGGGCACCAATGACTTTGACCTAGAGCCTGTCTGTTGTGTCCTTTTCTCAATGCAGAGTCAAAATTGCTTAATGTTCTAGCCTGTGACAGGTTAGACAGCAGAAACCTTCTGTTTTCTGATAACCTCTTTCAATAACAAGTTTGTGTCATTGGAGCTAAATCCGTGTGACAGTTACTTATGTTGGTATATCCCTTTTGCCTGGGCTTTCAAGCTCTGATACATGTGAAATATGCTGACTTGAATATGCCTTGCATTGTTGCTTTTTGTAGATGAAAATACAGTCCAACAGCCTAGGAAAATTTGAGTTGTGCTCCCACCTGTCATGCCAGAATTGTTGGCAAGCCCATTTTCCATTAAAGCTGATTCTCTCAGGATTGTGTATATGTATATGTATATGTATAAATATATATATATATATATATGGGGGAGGGGGGGTTCCCTCTGAAATCTCATTGATGACCTTGATTGAGAAAGGTTTCTTAGCACCTACCTAAATTACCCCTACTCAAATTTAAATAAATGCTTGATTTTTTTTTTTATTTCCTGAATAGTAATGGACTCCTGAGTCTGAACCTTCTGTATAAAGATTAAAAGAGAATCTAGGTGAGAGATTCTCTAACATCTGCCAAGGTTTTGAATTATGGTTTTTATTTTTCTCTTAAAGACAAATGAAAGTTAAAAAATTTGGATAGAACAAAATAAATTTACATGAATTGGTTGACCAAGCCAAGAAATCCTCTGAATCACCAAATCTTTAGATGCATATTTATATCCAATTACAGTAAAAACAGTTCTATTCCTTCTATACTCAGAATGCTTTGGACATTTTTGTTTGTTCATCTATTTCCATTCCAATGTCCTTAATATTTTGCCATCTTACAAATGAATTAGCTCATAGAATAATATACAGAAAAATCTTTGGCCATTCTTTGGCAGCGAAGATGAGACCAAAAATGAGAAGATATCATGCAGGAAGCTTGGAGTGCTAAGAATAATAAAAATGGAGTGCTAAGAATAATAAAAATTAATGCATAGCTTTTTCATATACTTTTTCACTAATGGAGCTCAAAAGAAATCTGATTTTTAATCCTACGCCTTAGTTCAAGCTCATTAACTCTTCTTAAAGTCAGATTGTGTTAATTTTGATGGTTTTGATGGATTTTATTTTGGCTTTAGTGATTATAAATCTGTTTTGCTAGGTAATCCATTTTAAGGAATTAAGTTTCCCAATATTTCACCATTGTGTGCCGATTTTTGTAACCACTGCTGCCTGCATCTTCCTTTTGCATACTGCTCTTCATTTGTTGGCATATGCTTTTGAGCTGAAATACCTGTCTTTTGGAATTAAATCTCAGCTGAGCTGGATGGGGAATTGAGCCATTCACTTGCCTTAGTTCATTTTTACAAGCTTCTGCAATTGAGCTTAGCTCTTAGAAAAGGACTTGTGTTCCTTTCAAGAGGATATCCTTTTGCTCTCGTGGCACTTTAAAGGTCTGTCCTTAGTATCTGCCAAAACTAAAATAACAATTTCCTAGGTATTTCCTGTTTTCTCGTGTTAAGAGCTCAAAAGCATCTATCAACTTAAAACAGTTCCTCCTCTTCCGTGCTAGCTTTTAAAAGTTGCATCAGTCTTAGAAACATCCAGTTTTCTGAAAGTCCCCTTGACTTTGACATCCTGATAGATTTTTCTTTTAATATTTAGTCTTTAGTTTCATTATTTTTGCTGTGCATTGAATTTTTTTTCACTGCTTGTTGCCTGTTTGGAAATATCAAAGCTCTATTTCAGATAAAAAGACAGTCTTTAAGATGCTTAATGTCCGCCTTTGCCAAAATTAGAAACATGCTTAAGGCTTTTGCCAGATCCTGGATTTAATTTCCTGGTTTAAGGACTTCACCTTCTTTTTTTTTTTTTTTTTTCTTTTTTTTTTTTTTTCACCCTTATTTGCCTTTAAATAGTTTGCTTGTTTCCCTGAACATTGAGATGGCAGCTCTGAGAATGTCTTTGGGCTTGTGAGCTCACAGGAAGAGGATGCTGGGGAAAAAGCACTTAGTGGCATCATCACTGCTTTCCCATGGCTCTTACTGCTTGGTTGAGAGAAAAGATTCTTATCAGCTCTATTTATAATAGAGTTATAATTATTGCTTTTTCACTGTACAAAAATAAAAAGGGGAAAGTTTGGAATCTCTGGCCCCTAGATTCTAAGAAGTATCATTTTAACAGCCCACAAAAAACATTTTTTCTCCTGAGACTCTGCTTGTCAGAGTCCAATACTCTCTGATCTGATTCCTTCAGACATTTCACATGAGAAGAGTTCCAGATTTGTTTAAAGACACTTGACATTATGTGGGGTTGTGATTTAGAAGAGCAGTACACTGAAACTACAACACAAGCATGATATGGCAATCATTTTACACAACAGAATCAGAATAAAAACATGATTCCCAGGGCCAGTCTTATGCTGAACTATCATGATGCCGAACATTCCCAATCACTGCAGAGGAGCATGTGGCTCAAAGCCAGCTCAAACCTATTGCTTTTTTATTTTTTTCCCCAAATGTCTCTTATTAGCTGCCTATATGTTATACTTTACATGGGCCTGAAATTTGTAGACATTTCCTCCATGGTTCAGAGGAACATTCAGACCCTTTGGATTGAGTCAGGGAACTCCATTTATACAAACAGGTGACAACTGATAGTCCCTCATTATCTAAAGCAAAGGGCTCTTTACCTTGTGGGTGTCATTTGTGTTGGATTCAGTTCAGCTTCCTTAACAAGGCTGTGGTTGACTGTATATTCCTCTCTGAACTTCTTGAGCACATACCTCACCTGTGCCCATCTCCTAGTTCAAGGATGATGAGCTGTTAGTCAATGATTTTCTGCTCCCATCTCAGGCCAGCACTAATGATTATTGATGTTACACAGTGAACTTAATCTGTTCATCACATCTATGACCAGCTCTATTGCCTGGTCACAGTGAGGGTGGGAATATGTGCCTATGGGGAATGCTGATGAGCTCAGAAGCTTCCCTGGGCCCATTTCTGTTACTTTGCTTTTTGAGGTTCACCCCTTCATCATTTACACAAGCACTGGTGATATCTTTTGTACAAAGATGTCTGTGTCCCTTTTCTTAATCTGTTGCCTTTCTTTGCCAAGGAAAGCGATCCGTCCATGGCTTAGTGAAATGCCTCTTTGGCATGCCACCCAAAGGACAGCAGCCTCTGCTTCCCTCTGTTCTGCCTGCTCCAGGTGTCCTTGCAGATATGGAGCATCAGAAGACTACTCTGATGGTCATCGAGATGATTGCCCCTGCATGTGACCACCAGAGTAATCTCTTGATAACATGGGTTGCCACCTACCTTACTTCCTGAGCCCCATAGAATCACAGGCCCCTCTTGCTGGCTCAGAACTCACCAAGCTCCTTGTCCTTGTAGTGCTAAGAAAACTTGGTGACTGTCAGTCCTGGCCTACGAACTGTGGTCTCTTCGACAGGTCTGAGGCAGCAGGACTGTTCAGTGTTCTGATGCCAAATGTAGGTTTTTGAAGATATTTTGTGTTACACTGGATTTTGATTTGTAAGATTAACGTAGCAATATGTGGAAATCACAACACAAGCATGATACAGCAGTTGTAATACACAATATTGAATCACAATACAAACCTGATTTCAAATGCTCGAGGTTTTTTATGCTCCACTATCACAAAGAGAGACATTTTGCTTCTGTTAGAGAAGTCCCACACACAGATTGAATAAAAAACAGCCTGGAAATCTTTAGATGGCCTGCTTATTGAGACAGTCTTGCCATTTGTTTCCTATCAGTTTGCATTCTTCTGCTTATTTGTAAGAATCAATGTAAATTTTTTTTCCCCATACTAAGTCATAGGTCTCATTTTAGCCACTACTTCTGAAAGAAAATTCTTCATATTTCAATAAAATCAAGTCCTGAAGTTGTTGGGGGAAGAGGAGAGCCTTTATAATGCCCAGAGTTATTTGGAGATT
Organism: Cettia cetti; assembly: GCA_013401135.1. NCBI lineage: Eukaryota > Metazoa > Chordata > Aves > Passeriformes > Sylviidae > Cettia > Cettia cetti. The sequence continues at coordinate 20,642 of VZUI01051672.1, forward strand.
CAGAGTCAAAGACTCTAGGGTAATTGCGCGTGACATTTCTGATCCGAGATCTGTCTGCTTCAGGAAGGGGGACAGCTCACTTGAAACATTTCCCAGGATCAAGGCTTTTTCTGGCTCCATCAGGAGTTTCAGGTTTAAATGGCAATTCAGTCAGATGTATTTTGAACCATCAGCATGTGGATGCCAGCTCAGCCGTGCAGGGACAGGGTAGCTTTGTGTGCACTAGTGGGAAGTTACACCAGGATGTAAGGCTGCATGTGGTTAATAGAGTATAAAATACTGTATATGCTGTTTGTTTTTTAGGCATCATGATTGAAGTGAGGCAAAAGCAAAGCCACGAAAGTTAATTTTCAATTTTCTATGCTAGAAAAAGGGAGAGGAGAAGTAGCCTGAATAAGATGTGGATAACACAAGCCATATATGTATGAAGCTATCCTAACCTTTGCTATGCTTGTGAACAGTTTCTGTAGAGAGCATGGTCAGCTTTTAAGCTGCAGCCAAAATGTGGAGAGCAGTGGGCCTTGTGCATTCATTCTATTTGCTGTGCCATGGTGTTGGAGCCAGGGGTGTCTGATGAACTCTTATAATGAAACATGTGAATGCTTTGAGTGATTGAACACAGTTCAGCAAAGCAGAGCTGAACTAATGTGGGCTGCCTGTTTGCCAGTAAACAGATAATTGCACTCTCTTGTTTAATTGAATTTTCATGAAAATAAAACAGATTTTGGTAAAGTCCACCATGAAAATGTGTTCTACTTGTTGATCCTGTATGTAGGGGATCAAGATACAGAGGAGAGAGAGGGTGTCTTATCAGATGCACAGATAAGACTTGAGGTTAAATTGTTACAAAAATAATACAATTTCCACATCTTATGCAATTTATGTTTTTACCCAGAAGGTTTCCCATTGCTGCTGATGCTGTTATCGGTAGCAATCTCTTCATAGATGGATTAGAGTCAGGGAACATTATTAGGCCACAAGAAGTTCTTTTGTTTTATCAGAACAACCTTGACATGCATCATTCACATGTGGTTAGTTTGCGTTTCTTGGCTACCAGCCATTCTAAATGGTAAAGAGCATAGTACTGGACAATGTGAGGTTTTGGGGTCTTATTTTAAAAAGGAAAAATCAAAGAATCCTTTTGAATCATGTTTTTTCTCATGAGCCTATCATTTCAAAGGCTTGGCATGCAAGCTATGTCATCATAACCTCCTCTACTCCCCTTTATTTGCCTCAAGAACAATTTTCTCATGTAGGAGAGGCTGGATATTCTCAAGAATATGCTTTCTCTTTGAAAAAAACTAAAAATTTTCTGATTCCCTGAGGTGCTGTTGGCAAAATTAACAATTCCAGTTTGTTGCTACATTCACAGTCACTTTTCATTGGGCATTACAGTCTAACTCTTATGAACAATTCTGGAATTTGACTTTGGATACAGAAATGAAAAGCTTGGTACTTGCTTTTTCTCTACATGCTGTACAGACTGCATTGAGGAATCAGCAGACATATACGACCCTCTCATAGCTGTTGCCAATGAAAACTGAAAAACCTAGGCAGAGAACCCACTGTCTAGTTTTTGGATATCCTTTTGTGTGTAGATACCTAAATTTAAATGCCTGAACTTGGTTTTCAAACCTAAAGACCACTGAAAGTTTCACTGCTTAACGTAGACTTCAGAAAATCCTGCTCTGGACAAGAAAACAGACACTGTTGACAGAAATACGGGATGGAAGGAATTCCTATAATTTTCTAATTCCCTCATTTGGTAAAGTACATGGAAAGAAGACAATTATATGTTAATGAAGTTTTTAGAATTATTGCTGTCACTATTTGATATAGGTAAAAGCAGTGGTCCAGATTTTTTTTTTGGGTCAGTGGACAGCCTTGGTCTTTTATCAGCCTGTAAAAGCTTTTCAAGTTTATCATGTCACCATCTTTTAAATTGGAAGTACCACCTGTAAGTTTGCAATGAATACTTTTTTCTCTGGTCTCATGGTTGATAAGAGGTGTTATACCACAGTTTGAAAACATACTGTCTGTAAGGCATTCCTAAAATATCTGGCTTATTTTAATGGTTGTTTGTAGAGTCCTGATTCAAATGCTAAGAGCATATTTTCCTTAATAAAACCCCGTCCTTGTGAGGAAGTAATCCATTTCCCAAGTTAATTTTGAAGTTTCTTGTTCACTTTAAATATTTCATTACATTAATTTTTCAAAGCAACAAAACAAACATTCATCAAGTGAAACTAAGCATGTCACCCTTGAATCTGTACATCTGTTGCTCTCCTACTGCTTTTCTGCATAATTCATTTTAATACATTTAAAGTGTACATCTCATTAAAATTCCTTACACACATTTATGTACACAATTCATATTAAAAAAAAAAAAAGATGGGAAAGAGTTTCATGATGAGGAGGTTCATCAACATGACTCTTCCTTATTTTTTTGTCTATTGAATATATACCAATGGACTGCCCTTAACTACCCACCTCTGCAGACACTGTCATTTGCCTCTCTGAGTCTCTCTGACTCACCTCTTTTGTGCTTTTAGAAATTTCCTACAGGATATTTTCACTTATTCCTGATGTCTTTGTTCCTCTTTAAGTGCGTATATCCTCTTCTCTTCATCCTCTTTTCATCACTTCATGTAATTTATATCTACAATTTATAATTTGTAATTTATATCTGCATCAGTCCTGCTATCAGCCAAGAAAATACCTATCAGATGCCCCAAGGTGTTATTGTGGGCTGGCTGGAGTGCTGAAAAGGATTTTTATTTTTATTCCTTTCATCATTTCTTTTCCATTCATAATTTCTTTGTCAGTATTTTCTACCATTGCACTATTTGATTTGGTTTCATTTATTTTAGCATTGTGGAGTTACTGTATCCTTTAAACCAGATGTAGAAAACAAGTCAGTCTGGTAGCTTGAGGTGGCGACCTTTTGAAGTTGGTGACTTCTTATTTCAGTGGCTGCTGAAATTTGTTCTCTGAAATCCCTCATAAGTGTTTAGGATTATGTGTGATTGTTAAAAGCAACCATAAAATGTTATCATTACACTTGAAAAACTTTAAGAAAAGCTTGTAACTGCAGAAGAGGTCTCAAAACACTTTGTCAGGGAAAGGAGGACCACATTTGAAAAGAAGAATATAGAAAATGGTCATTTAAGGATTTACCTTCCAGAATCATTCTTTGGCAATAGATGACATTTTAGGTAAGTGGTTTATGGTTTCTTTGTAATTTCACATTTAGCTTTTGACATGTATCACTTAGAAACGTCATGAGAGGTATATGCTAAATGAAATTCAGAAGTAGCAGTCGTCTACTTGAATAACCTTTGTCCTTCTTAGAAATAGGAATTGAAGTACACTGACTGGAAAAGTTTATTCAGAGTTTACGAGAGAAGTATCTCTTTGCTTCCTGGATGGGATACGTCAGTCAGCAAGGAAGAGATTGAAAGCCATATTTGAGCCCTTTAAAAAGATTAAGTCAGGTGCATTCACTTTGGTTTCCTTGAAATTGAGTAACAGAAAGTGCAGCTGTGAAGGGAAAAATTGAGAGGGTTCCCTTCTGAGGAAAAGTTATTTCATTTTATCCCAATTACCTTGTTCCAAATAAGCAGCACACGTTTAGATTCAGCAGTGTCAAATGTAGGTTATGAACTATGGAAGATGAGCTCAGCCCTGCAAGGGGTTGGGTCTGGAGGCAGCTGAACTCCTGTGTTCTGGAAGGCCTCTCCCTGCACCTGAGTGAGCGTTTGCTCTCTTCAGTAGCAGGCAAACACAATTTTAAGGTGCTGACTGTTGTGAGATTAATTCATCCATGTTCAACATCAACAGGAAAAGAGTTTCATGTGGACTCTGTTTTCTGGGCTGCCCCTCTAGGAGTATATGTTCCTGGACTTTAGGCTAATGCACTTGTATTATAATGAGGTTTTATCTGGTCAATTATCTACTCCAAGCTTTATCATAAATACAACAAATATGGCATGCTACAGCAAGAGAAAAGTTGGAGATTTGGAACAGACTTGGAGGACAATGGACTACTAATTTATCTTCAAAAAGTCTTAATGTTAGGAATGACTGATGGAAGTTCCTTGTTTGCGCTTTTCCATGGCAGTTGTGTGTGCAGCAGAGTTTTGCATTAAGAGTGGGGACCATACCATTTGTTTCAAAGTATTTCACCTACTGAAAGCATGTGAGATTTTAAAAGAGCAGAGTCAAGTTCACAGGTTGATTTGTCCCAAGTAGTGCTAGGTAATTTCACGTGTATCCCAGTGAGATTAATGAGCGAGAATCCTGTAATATATTTTAAGAGACTCATGATGACAGGGCAAATAATGTTTTCTTACCATCCATTTGTTTCACAGATGTTTGCAGCTTGCTTCCTGGAATTTTCCTTATATGTATTTGATATGGGGCACTGTCTGTGGCAGATGGGTGGTCGGTCTGATCGGGACATTTCTGGTTTGCCCCAACAAGAACTCTCTTCTGCCTGGCAGCTGTGTTCAGCCTGCTATTTCTTTTTGGCTTGCATAGCTCTGCATACAATGAAAGTGGGAAAAAAGCTGCCAAAACCCTTTCTTATTATTTTTATAAGCTAGAAAATGAAACCAAAAGTGTTTCTTATTCTGAACTCCTAATTAAAGTCCTAATTAGTCTATGAACCCAAGTGATTTTATGCTTTTTGCCCTCTCACTACTTGTACTTCTATTCTTTCTGTTGCACCAGCTTTATTTAATTTTATCTTAAACTATCTAATACTTTAATCTCTTGATGTCAGAGACTGGATTTGTCTCTGTCTTGGAAAGCTCCCAGAAAAATGAATCTGGGAACTATCAAGTGCTACTGCAGTGCAAGAAATGGTTGATTAGGCTACGGTCAGGTCAGGGCTTATTCCTGATCAAGAGAGAATTTCATGTCCCCTTTTATTAAACTTCAATGATGTGCAGCATACTTTAGTCAATAAATAGCATTTTGCTGTTCATGCCCGCTGGAAATAATACATGATGCTGCAAGTATTGATCAAAGAGCTCTACTCTGTTAATCCCTCTGCTTGTAGCAACGTTAAATATTTACAGATTCTCCCTTAGTACTCTGAAAATTGTTTCAGCCTTGCAGAGCATGCTCAGCCTTTCTGCTTTATACGTTTTACATGTTACTCTTTTTGCTTTTCATTTTTTCAAGAACACATGCGTGACAAAGCATTATAAGATGCTTGCACCAGTTTTAAAGCTTTATTGCATAAGCGTGTTGTGAACGTATACATTGATTGGGATGGCATACTAATTCAGAATTAAAAAAGGAGAGAGTGCCTCAGAGAGAAATCCTATCAGTGCCTCATCTCCAAGTGGCTGAGTTGCATTAAGGACTATGAGAGGTTAATGCTGTGCAGCACATTGCTGTATTGTGAGATGACAGGTAACAAAAAACTCCATATTCATATCAGGTTTATTTATCTAAATTATCTGAAAATTACCAGAGTACTAAAAAAAATGAGTTATTTCTCTGTTAAGTGCTTACTTATTCTATCTGTACTCTCATCAAAAAGCCTGAGAGTTTTGTAGCAGAAGATACAATGAATCATGTAGGCTTCCTGTCTCCTGTACTTGCTCATTGACCTCATGTAATCATTTATCCTCAATTTTTTTATACTAATACATCGAAGACAGACTTGGTATTGTCAGGCATGCAATGGAATACGCTCCAGGAAACCTTCCTTCCAGTGGTGAGGTGACAAATGAAAAAGAAAATAAAAATGGATTTTGCAATTTAAAACATAGTGTGCTTCGGGAAGAATGCATAGCAAGCTATAATGTGATATGATTCATTTCTATATATGCAGGGAAGGATTTTACACAAAAGCTTTATAGGGATTGTACAGGATATTTAAAGTAACATGAAACCTATTCTACATAATGGTGCTTGCCTTATCTGTCACAAGCTAGAAGAAAAGTTTAAATACTTGCTTTTGCCCTCTTATCTTTCAATAAAATGTCGCACTATGCCTCATCCCATTACATATTTAATCATCCTTTGCACCTGGTAATGTGTTTGGAGGGGAAGGTTGGCAAAGAGAGTAAAACAAAATATACACATGCTTCTCTCACTAAATTGCTGAAGATCTTGTTCATACTATGTAAAGAAATTGCATTTTAAATATTCTCAAAGCTGATGCAAAAGAAGCCAGTGCTTTATGTTGAAAATTTTGCATGGCTTTGAAGGATATTCACTTCTTCTAGGTGATCAATGGTGAGTGGATTTTAATGGTTTGAGCTTCTGTGATGTTCTGTAAAGATAAAACATCCAGTGTTTCAGATCCTTAAAGTGCTCAGTCTTAAATGCCAAAATGGTGTTAGAAGGAACAGGGTACTTTTAAAAGGCTAATCTTCATTTAAGTGGTTTTGCAGGGTGAAACTATGAAAATCTGTCCATTACTGGTGATAGATTGACTGGCTGATGGTGCCACCACAAAGTGGCAAAGAATGACTGCACCTGCCCCTTTCTTTCATTGTGCCTCAGGCACAATGCTGTTCATATTTAGAGCCAGCACAGGGATGCTATCTTCTTTCTTCTGTCAGATCTTCTCAACAGATTAGGAAATCTGGTTTCTGTCAGCAGTATTGAAAGTAATGTTTTCCAAATACCTGTTATTTTAGCTTAATTCTGTCCCTGAGTATGAGGAAAACATCCCAGTTTCCCCTGTAAGGATACAGTGAGAAGACGTTTTGGAGTGCCTGATACCTTTTTTTACTGAAAAGCATCCTGCTCAGATGAGTTGACTTCACCTTCCAAAGACTCCTGCTTTTCCTGTGAAGTGCATGAGTCTCTGGGGCCTAGGAAGAAACAGAGCCCAGATCTCCTGCTTTCTATACCTGGGTCTTAATTTTTGAGACCAGAACATATGTTTGTAATTCTCCTAATCTCTACTGGCTGGCCCTCAAAACAGAGTATAGATCTTGTGGTTAGTGAGAAGTGATTTTGGTGTAAATGGTTGGGCCCTATATTTTTGGAGCATTTCTCCTGAAAATATATTTCACAGATTTCTATTGTGTGTTTTCATTTGTGGCAGACGGGTATATCTGAATACATGATTTATTGTTTCGTATTACATTTTTGAGCTGATTTTTTATCATCTGTATGTAAATAAATTGTGCTGCCAAAGTCAGGAATTGAACAAAGTTTGCATAGCAGTCATGAGGTGTCCTCAGATGAATTGTTAAGTGTTCAAGACCAGGTTGGATGGGACTTTGACCAGCCTGATCTACTGAAAGCTGTCCCTGGCCAGGTCAGGGGAGTTGGATCTGGATGATCTCTAGGGTCCCTGCCAACCCAGGCTGTTCTGTGGTTCTGTGGTTGTGTTCTTAAGACTAACAACTCCTCACTCTCCGTGCAGGGTGGGATTTGTGGGAGATACAACCACCTTTCATATCCATAACTGCTCAGGAGCATGCATCAGCTGAGGTGGGCATCCCTAAGTCAGGAAAGCTATCTCTGCTCTGAGAACAGTGACACATTTTTCTATACAAAGGATTTGAGGCTTGAAATTTTTCTTGAAATACCTCCTAAAACTCCAGGGTTTGACACAAGGGAAGCCCCTTGGCCATACTGTGCTAAGGGTTCCAGGTTTACACCTTTCACACATTTTATGGTTGAACGGCGAAGTACTGGCTGCTGTGCTACTAATCTGGATGGGATAGAAATATAGCACAAGCCAATGCATTTATTTGCGCTGATTGGTTGGGATTTTTTCTAAGTTTCAGCAGTTTGTCAGTAACCTGTGATTACTCTTGGAATTTAGTGGACTGCTGGAACAGTTGCAGACTGGTTTCACTATGGTGAAACTGAACTAGTGACAGAGGAAGCCCAGTGGTGGATGGCAGCTTCTGTACTTCATCATGCACAGAACAGGCAATGATTCCTCATTCTGAAGGGACAAGAGTCCTTTATTAAAAAAAAAAAAAAAAAAAAAGTTCTTAAAATATAAGGAATCTGCTAAATCATAAAATTAGGGAAAAATAGAGCTGAGTGGATATACACTGCAGTGGAATGGACTAACAATTTATAGAAACCTGCTGCAGAGACTAAAATAAAAGGGCATATTATTTTTTCATTAGGGAATACTTGTATGATCAGAACTGTGTGATGAAGAGCTTTAACATCTGTAGATAGATGTTTAGCAGAGTGTGTTTGCTGAAATATCTTTCCTTCACAGCCAAAAGCTCTTTTGTGCCTTGTAGGCCCATGTGGCCTGACAGAAGTAGTTTTGTGTCGGTGCTGAGTGATTGCATGCTTTCTGAGTCATGCATGTTAACATTTTGATTATAGTGATGAGTTACAGGGGATGAGCTGCAGAGACTGTGATGTTGCATTGGAATGTACTAACTCAGGTGAGGAAAAAAGACATTTATCTAACTGCAAAGCTTTGAGACAAAATGAATCACGTAAACAGATGATCTCTAAAGCAAACATTCTGCTCTGTGTTCTGTGATGTCATCAGCTGTTATCCTAAAATCTTGGTGTCCTTCAGAGTTTGCTGTGTTTTACAGCAGCTGTTATCCTGGGAACTCTGTAGGAAATACTAGGATGGGCTCAGTGACGGTAAGGTATAAATCCTCAGGAGAGCTCAGTTTCTCCCATAATTCTGTCTTGTGTTGGGAAAATATACGTGATCCTGGAAAACACAAAAATGGAAATTGTAAGGAAGAGAGAGTGGCATAATCCTGCATGGATGAAAGCACTTTGCATTATAACCAGCTCTGTTCTGCCACTTAACCACCACCAGGAGACAAAAGACAAGAGTAAGTGCTCTGCTGTTAAGCCTAAGTGTTATATCTTGATTCTTTTCTGCCCAAAGCACTTCAGACTAAGTGCACAGCTCTACATAAGGCTTGAGAATCCCACTCGATTTGGAATTTTTACACCTGAGTGCATCTTTGTGCTGACTTCATGTCTGTGCTGGCATAGTCTCTTCTCTTTGTTGGTCAGTGTACAGACCTGCATGATCTGCCTCTAAATAAAAATAATTCAGTGTTCCTTTAAAGTCAATGACAGGTAAACCCCCAGACCTATCTTTGGCTTTCAGTGAATTGTATAAAACTGGAAATAAATCTGCTACCAGTCACACAGGGCAGAGTCACCTTCCATGAACTTTATTTTAAAGACTTATCTACCTTGGGGATCTCTGTTGCTCCTTCCTTTACCCTTCTATGCATAGAAGTTCCATTGATCTCAACAAGATTTCTGTGCACTAGGCACTCACTGTCAGGATACACAGCAGAGGCCTGTGATGCGGATAAGAGATGCACAATACTGGTTGGCAAGAAAATATGCATCAGAACATTGTCCACCCAGAACATGTAGATAGCTTTTTACATGGATAGTGGCACTGAGCTGAATTTATGTGCAGTATAAATTATGTTTCACACCATTTTAAAGCCTCATTCATCTAATACCTCTGTGAATGCTCCAGGTCCCCCCTGATGCCTTCAGGTGGAGGCTCCCTGTTTAAACATTTGCTAAAATGGTTATCTGTGGCTTTGAAGCATGCATTTATATATACAGTTGGAAATTTTGTGTGGAAGAGGAAAGGAGCATTCTGTGTGTGCCTTAGTAGTTATGGGACGTGTTTCTTTGGGGGAGGACTACATTCTGAAGATAGTATCAGGGCCTGGATTTACCTGCAGGCTACTGTGTATTCTTGCATTGTCCCACTAGTGTTTTGTGGAACCTTGGAGGATTAGCTTTGCCACAGAACGAGTAGATTATGTCTCCCATAGGAAACAAGAAAGCATAAAAAATAAAAATAGGGCTATCTATTATTTTCTAGTTTGCAAACTGGAAAATAATAAATGTCTCTCTGCTATTATTTCAGCTAAATATGTTCCCTCGTACTGTGCAAGGCCTCAAGTGTTTTGACCTGATTATTTAATCTCAGCAGGTCAAATTTAAGGGAGAAACCCTTCTCCTTCCATTGTTCTTGTCCATGCACCAAGAATTTTATTTGCAAAGCAAGGTTAGAGGAGCTATTAAAAATCTTTTCCTTGTTTTAGTGTTAGTCCTTTACTCTTCTCTCATTAAGTTCTTTTTTTTTTTAATTTAAATTGTTTTTATCTCATGTTGCCAACTAATCAATCAGAGGAGCCATCCCTATGAATACAGAACATCCATGGAGGCCAACATTGATTTCTCCTCAGCTGCTTCTTATTATAAAGTTCCCTGGTGTGAGGAAGACGCTAACTAGAAGCTAATAGATATCACATCTCACGTACATTTTCACATTCTGAAAAATACAGTGTGGAGATTATTTTTTTTTTTCATTGAAAATTTAGCTTTTCTTTCTTGAGAAAAGTTTGTTTTTTTGTTTTTTTGTTTTTTTTTTTTTTGGTGCTAGAGAGTAGAAACCTTCTCAGGTTTTGGGAGTTGTTCACCCTGACCAACAGAGTGTGATTGCCTTGGAATAATCACTTTTGTGGTAGGAATGTTTATATTTCCTGCTGTGTTAATTGGTGTTACTAGTAAAGCCTGCAAGATAGGAATTTTTCAGCTACCAAGAAGTCACTTGCTAGCCAGTCTGATTAGTAAAGAAAGTGGAAGACAGTCAAGTTATTTTAATAGAATTTTCAGCTTTTCCAGAAAAAAAACGAAATTGCAGAAACAAAAAACGACCACTTAGAAAACTGCTACTTTTTCCTTATTGACATCAGCCTGTTGTGCATGAATTTGTGAACTGCCATGACATGAATGGCCAGTTTTTTGAACAGCAGCTCCATGAAGATAAGAAAACCCAGGATATGATAAGTAGACCTGCCATTCCCTTGTTGACAGAGAAGGTGGACTACTCATCTAATGTCATTGTAAAAAAGTTTCTCAAGTCAAACCTCAAAAAATCCAGCTTAATCTTTTCCCCAAGCATGCTCTGCATATGGTGATTGTTACTGGGAGTTATAAGCATTAAGCATCTCCTTCCACTCTCACAGTTACACTTTCCTGTTTCCTCCTCTGACAGCTGGAGGCAAGAGACCCCCTATATGACAGAAGAGTCCCAATGGGCACAGCTGTCTCTCCTAATTCAGGTTTTGTCCTCCATTGAGCAGAGCTGTTGACTCACAGCCTTTGCCCACCTCAGCTGGAATGTTTTCTGCACCTTCCCCTCCAGCATCTTCTTTAATTCAAAGAGTCAGGTAGGCTTGTAAATGTGAAGATACCTTTTATAGAATCACAGAATCACAGAATGGGTCAGGTTGGAAGGGACCACAGTGGGGTCATCTGGTCCAACCTCCTGCTCAAGCAGGGCCATCCCAGAGCACATGGCACAGGTTTGTGTCCAGGAGGTTCTTGAATATCTCCAGTGAGGGAGACTCCACAACCTCTCTGGGCAACCTGTTCCAGTGCGTGGTCACCTGCACAGAAAAGTTCGTCATGTTCCAGTGGAGCTTCCTGTGCATCACATCCTGGCTGTTCCTTCTTGTCCTGTTGCTGGGCACTACCAAGGAGAGCCTGGCTCCACTGGCACCCCAAATTGGATACTGTCAGACATTGATGAGGTCCCTTCTCAGTCATCTCTTCTGGAGGCTGAACAGGCCCAGCTCCCTCAGCCTTTCCTTGTGAGAGAGATGCTCCCTTCCCTTAATCATTTTTGTTATTTACACTGGATTTGTTCCAGGAGCTCCATGTCTCTCTTGTACTGAACAACTCAGAACTGGACACAGCTTCAGATGCTGCCAGCAAGAGATCTCTTCACTTTTTTTCTTCTCTCAATTCTTATGCTGAAGGTAATTAGTTCTGTTGGTTAAACACCAGAATCAAGCCTGCTGGGTCTAAAAATCTATTTGGAAGTTTTAAGAGGAATATTTTTGTTTTCTTTTTTAATCCCACCTTAATGCTATCAAGTGGCTACTTCTCTAAATACAGTTTCTATAGGCTGTTGGCTTCTTTTAATCCCTGTATATGGTGTATTACCATGATTGAGAGAACCTAAGCATTCCTCAGATGTCTACAGCTTTGGAATTTAAATTTAAATTACTTCTAGGAGAAACAAATCAAACTTGCATTGCAGACCTACCAAAAATACATTAATATATATTAACCTGAAAGTTCTTTATGGAATAAATTGAGAGATTCAGCAGTACTTCTTTCAACAGTGTCATATCCAGAGACATTTAAATTCGTTTTGATTTCAAATTGAGTTTCTTTCTGAATTCAGGGCCAGACAAGCATTTCTCAGCAAACTTAATGGATGCATCTGCTATGCTGGGCTGGTGTGACATCCAAGTAAGTGAATGGCCAAGAGAAGTAAGGGCTAAAGACAATAACTGAGCCCAGGATTTGGATCAAATATGAGTGTCTTCTGTAGATAGAGAAAATGAGATGATGGTAATTTCTGTAATTATGTTTGTCTTTCACCTATCCATATGGTGAGGACAGTTTCACAGACAAGGCAAAAAGAGAGTGACTGGAGTCTTAATCAAATTCTTCAGAATTAGGTTCCCTTTTTTGTTTTACACAACAAAGAAGGCTGAAAGGAATCCAACCCTGGCCTCTCATTCACATTTGTGTATCACTGTGTTAGAAATAAGACCTGTTAAGCTAAAGGATAAATTAATCTAACAGTAACATAACACAAATGAAGAAGAGAATGTCGTTGTGCATAAGCAGCTTCAGTTGATATTAAAGACAACTGATACAAATACAGACTCTCACCAACATATGTGCACTTACATTTAATGTATAAGATCAAGGTTCATTTTCCTTTTGGCTTTGGAAAAGGAATTCTGTTTACAGTAGGGAAGTGACATAATACTGCAGCCTAAGTTGCTCTTCGCATTGATATAAATCAATTACTTCATCTTTTGTATGTCATCAACAAGCAGTCAAGAAATTTTGCTATTTTTAATCAGAATCACTAACTTGCATATGTAAAGTACTACTGCCTACTTTCTTAGACAATTTTATGATTTAACTGCCTTTTTTAATCCATTTTGCTTATTTTTACTATGATAGTATATTAAGTACATTGTTGTTTTTATAGTATTAATAGTCAGATTAGAAAAGATCAAATCTCACTCCATTTTGGTAAGCACTTCTATGAGTAGGAGTTCTAATCTTCAGGCTCAAGGGCCTGAATTTACCCACTAGGGACTGGATGTAGAAGCTTGCATCTTGCTACATCACTTGGTCTCCTCTCATAGTTAACAGAAGGAAATAGGCATTTTCAATTCATTTTTCATCTTGTTCTGAAATTGGCTATATGTCCCAAGTCCCAAGTCTGCTCTTTTATCTCTTAATTGATTATAGAGGAATCTCAGGAGGAGCAGCTCACATGCAGAGATCTGAAATGCCCCTATCTGTTTTAAGGAGAAACAATTTCTTCAGAAAAGTGGAAGTTCAGTAACTGAGGGGATCTTTCTTAGAAACCATAGTGCTGATGTCAAAGTGTTTCTTCATTTGTGGTGTGGTTCCACCATTTGCTCTGTGTATGCTCAGTTCCTTGTGCTGCATTTTTCCCACCTCTGGCAAGAAGACATGCACCCTAAGCAGGGTTTTCACCCAGCTTAGGGTAAAGTTTATATAAATTTCATAGGAAACGTGACATTGCTGGGAGAAAAATGTAACAGTTGTCCCTAGTAAAACCTTATGAGTTTGTTTCATTCAGGCGGGCTCCAGCAGAAGCAGCTAGCCACCATCTCTGTCATGTTAGGTGATGCTTTGGGAAATCATCCTTAGAAGCCACCCACATGAATTCTACTTCATAGAAAAGGAGCTCTGATTGTACCTTCAGTATGTATTGGGCTGGAGATTTAAGTGTGATTCTCTTCAAGAGAGCAAGAGGAAGAGCAGTGTAGGTTTTGCCAGGTTCCTTAAAAAGAGTTTGGTGAGAGAGAAGAGTAACTTGTTCAATGTTAAAGCTAAATACTGAATGCGGTAAAATATAAAAAGTTATGAACTGTGGATGGCACTGCACAATCTTTTATTATGGACTTGGATGTAATAACTCTCTCTTACAGTTCATTTTGGCAGAGAAGTGAGACTCCCCCATCTCCTCCCTCAGAAAGCCAGTTTGCAGATCAGCACACTGAGCGTAGTCTGGTATCACAACTTATAATAAAACATGTGATAACACAGCATACTTGGCTTTAAGTTGGTAGTTTATCTGTAATAAACTTTCTTTACATTGTGCTGTGAACACAAAAACCCAGGATTGAGTTGTAATGTGCCACTATGGTGATAGTGATTGATCCACTAGATGCTGTACTCTGGGTAGTGCCAGTTACCTGTGTCAGATCAATACATCTTGGGTTACCTCTCTTACAGAAAGTGAAGTAAAGGAATATTCAGGGTAATTATAGCATAAGCAAGTTTTTGTCATTTAAGTAGAAAACAAAATAATATTTAGCAGCTTGGCTTGAAATGGAAAGGTAAATAGCAGATGTCAGCCTTGTTTTTAAACAGTTTTTATTACTGACATTGAATGTATAGGCTTCAAGGAATTTTGGATCTAGCCTCATTGTTCTTTTGCAATTCTTAAATGCATGCTACAAGCAGAAATAAACACCTACATAGACTTTTTTGGTGTTAATATCTTTGCAAACATAACAGTCATGCTGTAGTGTGGTAAGATGTTTCAATTTAAAGGAGTTAAAAAAAAAACAACCAAGAAGTGTTTATATGGAATATGTGTTACTTTGATTAATGTGCAAATGTGCTATTCAAAGGCTCTATGCATTTCTCATTATATTGTCTCCCTAATTCAGAGTGTATTCTGGGTGGCATGGATATTATACTGGTATTTTCCAAGGCAGTATGCACACACTGCTACGACCACTTTTAGTGATAAGTGAATAATCACCTACTGAGTCTTTTCTTATTTCTGCAAGTCTTTCTATACAGAGGTGAAACAAGTAGTAGCTGACTGCTGAATCATTCTGAATTTTGGTATAAATGTGTATATTTAAGTATGTGCAAGGCATATGCATACTAACTTTGCTTTGTCTCCAGAGGGAATAGCAAATTGCTCTTTGTTCAACTTTAAAATTAAAATTAGTCCCAGAGTGCCAAAAGAATGGAAAAAATATTTTGTAAAATGTTTCATAACTTTTTTTTTTTTTTTGGTATGGTCAGTTAAAACACAGATTCAGTGTTTTCATATCCAGAAGCTGTGCAGCACAATGTATTGCAGATACATAAAAGTGAAATGTTTTGATGAAAAAAAAAAATGGAAACAAGTAAAAGAACTATCTTGGGTGAAGATGGGAAGAGAAAGAATTCACAAAGAAAGTGTCAACAACAACAATTCTGAACTCCAGCTACTTTGATCTAATTTTCATTTTGTCACTCAAAGCAGGAGAAGTTCAAGTCAAAGATAAATATCTCTAGACAAGGGCACAAGTTGCAGAATTCAGGAAGAGTTGCCAGCCTCTAAAGGAAGTGCTGATTTTTTTTCCCCCTTTAAAAATGAGAAGGAAACTTTTAATTTGAAATAATAAGATAAACTTAGAACAAGGACAGAAAATTCAAATCAAACAGAAAACTTGGAACCAGATAAAAGTACAGTATTTTATTTTATTCCAAAGTATTTTTCTGTCCAAAGGGATGTGATTTTGTAGCATTTCTCTCTTGAATGAAAATCACAAAATTTTCCTTTCTTGTGATCAAACAACAAAACCTCAAATATTTCAATAGTTCCAAGTGTGAATTTGAACTAAGTTTCATTTGGATTTTAACACCTTTTCCTTGGTGCATCTTTCCTGTAAAATGTGCATTGTTTTTCTTTTAGTTTGTGTTGAATATATCTAGATCACAGAAGCATCTGAAGTTCTTCTCCTGGTGATCCATCTTAAAAACTCTGTGAAATCTCTGTCTACTACCAAAAAAACTGATGAGTTATATTATTTGTGCATAAAGAGCAATGCCAAATATTATCTTATATGTCCTCTGTTTCTAGTTTTGTACATCAGCAGTAAGGTCTTTGTTCCTTGTAGGGGACCTAATACCATAAACTGCCTTGTGTTCCAGTAAGTCAAGCCCATAATAATGGTGAGGGGGATGACAGGATGTTCAGCCCACTGTGCCACAGAATTATAGGAATAAAATGGTCCTTTTAGGCCTTTAGGGTGGTTTTCTTCTTTTCCTTGTTTTTCCTTTGCATTATTCTGAGTGTAATTGAGGTAATTGAAACATGAAGAATTTTTTAGTCAAGCTTTTTACTTTTGACCAATTAAATGTTGTAATACTCAAGTCAACCAAGCAGGTACTCAAGAATTGTAATGGAAAATACAGTGTCCCCAAACGTGGAGTCATTCGGCGCAATATAGAAAACTGGACTGGTAAGGAATTTGATCAGAAGAATACACAGTGAGAACTGATATGAAACGAAGTAGAGCAAGGTTGTAAGGATAAAGCATCATTTTGTTAATTTGAAAGAGTATTTTGTTAATTTGAAAGAGTATTGAAGAGCCCAGAATCTTCAAATACTTAACTCAGGAGAAAAGGAGGAGGGAGTCAGAAGAAAGCATTGAGATTAATATCCCAATTTTTGTTTTTGTGCTTTGAGTTTAGTAAAACATATGCGTTTTCATGGTATGCCAAAAATGGGAAGTTTTATTGGATCTGGATCTGCATTTATGTTCTGTCTATGTCTATGCATATGTCAGAGAGCATGTACTTTGGAAATGAGACCAGTGCTGGCAAATATCCTGAGCTGTGTTCTTCCTTCCTTGCTTATTCTTGTGTTTGCATCCTTACTAAACAAGTAGGAAAAAATTTAAGTGTCAACAATTGGCGGTGAGGAACAGTGGAACTGTTGTACAGGTTACCTTACACACACCTTATTTCTGAAATAAAAATTGTAAATGAAATAGCAGATGCCATTATGTAAATTCATTCCTCTATCAGCAATTTTTGCCAAGTAGTAAAAATATAGTCAGAATGGTGCTTGGTGGATTTGCATAATTGCACACCTGAAAGACTTAAGTGGTAATAACCATTGTTAAATTACTTAGTAATATCATATTTTCTAATTCAAACTGAAGTTTCAACAACTACTAATTGAAGGGAATTAACTAGGCATGACTATTAAAAACAAACACAACCCATTGCCAATTTGATCTTAAAAACTTAAATCGTATGATTGTTCCTTTTTTAATTTTGCTGGCTTCATGCTTGTCACCCTTACCCTTATGGAGTTTCGGGGGCCAATGTTCTCATGTTCATGTTGATGATCCGGAAAGCCACATTAACTCTTATGAGAAGATCTGATGAGATCCAGCTTTCAGGAAACAATTTTTAGCCATGTGTTTTTCTGGGATTGGAAATGAAGATTGTGTTGTAGCGATATTGCAGCAAGATTGTTATTAGCAGACTGAGTATCCCCCTGGGATTCTCTCATATGGACTGAGTGGAAACACTTTACATCATGTCATACTCCTGTACCTCTGAACATATATTTTTTCAGGATGCTTTCTTAGTTTTGAAGTAACTGGGAAGACTGTAGAAAAAAGAAGGTAGGTTTAGAGGAAGGAGCCATGCATGGGGTCACTATGCCTGAATCATGTGTCAGACACCTGGCACAGTAAATTGAAGCACTCTCCTCTGGGTGGAACCTATGTCATTTTCCTCCTTTTGTTTAATACAATAATGCAAGAAAGGCAAATACTGAGAATGTTGCTACTGATGGATCTTTGAGATCCATGTAGTGGAAGCCCATTCATATAAATGAATGCAGTCCGCTTCAAATGCCAGAGTTCAGATAGGTCAGAAGCCATAGCAATTGCATTATGTATGGAGAGGCCTTCCAGACAAAATAAACCTCCTGCATGTCATATGCTAAAAAAAAGAGCAGATGTTGCATTTGGTAAAGAGAGGACCAAGATGCAGAAGATAAATAATGGAAAAAAACAGATGGATAAATTTTAAGCTTCTTGGAAAGCGCATTTGCAGCAGGATTTTCTTTCTCAAAACTTTTTCATTCAAAATCTGAAGTTTTCTTTCTGACAAGAATTTTCAGTTTCTGCGTATAACTTGAATATATTCTGTAGAATGGTCCATACAAACAATAAAGAAGAACTATAGCCCTCCCAGCATGTGGGAAAAAAAAAAGTTTTTTGATATTTGGATTTCTTCAGAACCTCAGAACCGCAAAGGCAGGAGCTGTGTGAGTGAGCCATGAGTGCATGCAAGGGAGGAGAAATCACTCCTTGCCTTCTTACCAGCTTTTATTATTTTAAGAAGATGAGTGGCTAAAGGAGAAGATGGGGAAAGTTTTGGAGCTGTGTTGAGATGCGTGCTCAGTGTGATTCTAGTTAATTATTCCGATCACGTAGCGTACGTTATGTATTTATGAAATATCCCGGCAGACGCGGCAACCGAGTTAAACCTATTAACAGTGAATCTTGCAAGAATCCCTACAGCTTGCCATCGCTCAGTACCAGGCATTAAGAATGAATATAGGCATCAACATAGAAGATTACAGTCTCTGAAGAACCGACCCCAGAGAATGGAGACAGGCAAGTCATGATCAGGCACGGAATTCTGCTCAGAATAATTGCCTATTTGCTCTGCATTTGAGCTCTATTCCTTGAGCTTAGATCTCCTCCACATCTAGTTAGAACTTGCAGAATTAATATCAGGTTTCCTGTCTCCTCACTTATTACTTTTGTCAGTGGAATTCAAGGAGAAGAGTCAAAAACATGTTTTTTAGAGGCTATTTCTTAAGGACTTCTGTTTTTTCTTTTTTGTTTAAATAGAAACCTGTCCGTTAGCATGTCAGGTTATTTCTTTTGGCTACACTGGAAAGGACATCTGAATAAATTGCCATTTTACAATACAGGTATTGTTGCTTGGAGATCATTATTGTGTTATCCTTTCTAACCAGAGCCACACCTTGGAGAAAAAAAAAAAAAAGTCTTTAGAATGGGAAAAATAGGTTAAATAGCAGATTGGATGTGTTCTCTTTAGACTTCTCTTTCAGAAGGCTTCTTCTGTTCTGAGTCTTAGAGCATGGGAGCAATCATTTCAATAGTGTAGCAATACAGTATAGCAATACAAAAAGTGCATTTAATTTGTTTAATGCAGTGCTAGGAAATCTCGGTAGGTCTTTGTAAGGAATGGTGGTATACAGGTGGTATATTGAGAATCTTCACTGGAAAAAAAAGTTTTGTCTCCCTCCTAGTCATGTAGGATTCCAGCAAAGGACACAAAAGGCTATTGTCCTTTAAACTTTCAAGTAGTTTTCTTTAGAAAGAAGACCTGCATTTTCATGCATTTATGAATGGAGTAGTGGGTGGACCTGCAGTGCCATAAGACCAAAAGTCACAAGGTCCTGCCGACTTCAACAGATTTATATTGGCTGAGAAAAACTGAAAAAGCAGTGTAATTCTTCATACAGGTAAAATTTGTGTAAATTAGTACAATCCCAGAGATGCGCTCAAAACAATTGCTACTACAGCCTGCTTTGTTCCAAAAAGGGTAAGTGCTGTTATAGCAAATAAGTTACTGGACTTTGTTGGTCACTGCCAATGCAATTAGAGAGTGTACTGGAATTCTCATTCATTACTTCCCTTAACACTGAGATTTTTTTCATTTTTTTGTGCACACTCATATATATATATCCCTGAGGTTTTAGCTGTTTATTTCCTCTTCTGTGTTATAAAAATATATAATATATAATTTTCATTTCTTAATGATTATCTCTGTGACTTCCTTAATCAATAATTAGCTAATATAGCCTTGCAATGCAGTAACAATGCCAGCTAGTATCTTGACAGAAAAACATCTGTTCTTATGCTAAACTCTTTTTTGTCCTCAGTTAACTGTTTTCATGTAGCAGATTTGTTAAAAGGTTAACATGCCCAAAATTATTATTAATTTCCATCATAATTTTGGAACCTTCTTGAAGAGAATGCACGTGAAGGAGTTCCACATGACAAAGAAAAGTTAAAAATATGGGTTGACTTTACTTCTCTGCTATCATTGATCTTGGCTTTGTCATTGTTTTAAAATATCATTCTGCATATTACCAAAGTGAGGAAGCTTCAGGTCTTCTGGAAAAATCTTCTGGAAAACAGATTTTATATCGGAATTGGAAATAAAATGAAAAGTAATGAGAAAAGAAATTGGGTTAAAAGGCCAGAAAACCCATTAGAAACTGTATGTTTGTGTATTATCTAGCAAATCAAATGTCAGGGGAAGACATTTGTGAAATAATTATCAATCATTTAAAACAAGAAGGAAGCAAACAACAGAAGCCTTCTTTTTCATATTTCAGAGAGTAAATCCAGGCTACTAAATCCATCAATAAAGCAATAATATGGCATTATTCTGATTTTAAAAGACAGTTGCACTGTCAGAAGGTTTGCTGGGAAACTTCCCCACCACAACATAATTTTCTGTTCAGAGGTAGAACATTGTTGCTGAAGTGAGTGGTTTCATTTCACACATGAAGAAGAGACCACTGAAATGATGTCCACCAGTGTTGGCAGTGCCATGGTATGCAATTTGAACAATATTGAGAGTAAATGTGGGGTGAGACCTGGGGACCATAGGCCTTTCCAAAAGGAAACTGACCTTTGAAGAAAGAATGTTAGTTGGGAAGCAGCAAGACAGTAAATGCAGGGAGGAAAATGAATGCTCTGTTTTCCCTTCAAGTTTCTCCTGTGATTTAGTTTTCTGCATGCTGTTCTCTTAGACCCTAGGGTCTTGAATTTTGTCTTTACTTATTCCTTACACTATTTGACATTGGGACATAGTAGGAAAATCACAGAGGTCTGTGAAGGTAGGTAAATTTGGGATAATCAACTGTACTTTGCTGTTCTCGAAATCAGGCTTCAAAACAGGGAGAAGTCTATATTTAATTATAGAAAATTTTATTAAGTACAAATTTACTTCTGTCTTTGCAATAGCATCATCTTTGACTTCACATGAAGATGACAGGGACATGAGCACAACCTCTTAGGTGACATTGCCCTCTAGGGATATAGATAGGACTGTGAGCCTGGAATAACTAAATATTACAGTGAATAAAAAGGTTTGTTTGAAGCTTTAGATACCTACACATTGACTATTCTGATGTTCTGTATTTGATAACTTTCTACAGACACCTGATAATATATATACATGCACATATGTTATGTACAAACATGTATAGAGAAATGTGTGTGTCTATAATTGCATCCAGTCCTTATTATCATTACAAGCTCAATTTGAATGAGTACTGTAGATCAGTCTGCCCTCTGATAAAGCAGTTCAATGAGCTGATGGTGGCATTCCAAACTTGGATCAGTGAAAGATTTTTCCTGGCATAGGCTGAAGTGGGAAATGAGGCTGAGAAAATAGTGCAGCAAGGCAGAAGTGTTTGAGAAGGGTTAACTTGTGAATAAATACTGCACAGCAACTCAGGAGATCTGTACTCAGTGACTGTAACACTGGGCAACTTGCATTATCCCCATGCTGTATCTCATCCCTTTGTGAAACAAAGGAAATACTTCACTGCCTCCTGGGAGAATGAAATCATTAGTGCTTGTGAGGTGTTTGCAAACAAAGTCAGTGATAAGCACTGTAAAAACCTCCACCTTATTTAGTATGCAAAAAGTGGCAGCAGAAGTTACCTTAAAGGAGCATGGCATGACATAGCTTGAGAACTACGTAGGCATGCTTCTACCCTAATCCTGCAGCACTAGAACATAATATGAATAGTTCTGTTTGTATGAGAAAACTGTCTACAAGGGTATTACAATGCAGGAATAAAAGATACAGGATTAAACCTGGAATAATTCTGCACTCATTTTATTTGCTATGTAAACACAGTAAAAACTGGTAATAAAAGTAAGCAGGTTTGGTCTAAGTTGACCATTTCAAACAAATAGCTTTTTCTTCTGGTACTATAAAACAAGTCTTCCTGGAGCAAACATGTGGTGTTTTTCTGGTTTGGCACATAGACACCCTTAAAGCAAAAAGTTTTGCCTAAATGTGCTTTCATCTTTGCTTATCCACTAGCAAAAACAGTCTGTTGCAAACAGGCTGTGCTGAGGCCTGGGTCACCGTGATTTCATCTGATGTCACATGGGCTTGTATTTCAGTCCAGGCTAGTTAAAACCCCCATGCATATACTGTGTAGCCAACCAGTAAGTTTCCAGGAAATCTCATATGACTCTGTCCTTTTGAGTGCACAGTTTGATAGTTCCACATTAATCATATGGCACACATCCCAGTAGTTTAGTTCTTAGGTCACCTCAGATAGAGGTGGAGACAAAGAAATCTTACATTTTTCATCTCCTGCTCCACCACCAAGTCCATGCTGGCCTTTTCAATACAGCTTTCTCCACCCTTGCCATTGAGTTCTAAGAGTCATTGGTTATCAGTATGAGAAGCTTGTCCTTCTCAATTCAGAGTTTAGCTTTAGAGCTGAAATTTTTTTCTCCCCACTGGTAACAACCCAAGAAGCAGAACTGAACTGCATAGAAATAACAAATGTGGCTTAGTGATTGGTTGTCACTCCTTTTAGGATCAATAATCAAAGGGAATCCCAATGCTGAATAAAATCTAGGACTGCATTTTTCCTCTTCTCAACACTTCTGTTAAGGGTATAAAAGCACTTTCTACCATGGTTTATTGTTACAACTGAGTCACATAAAGCAGTACAGTTTTACACTGTTGTATTAATTCAGTAGCATTAGTGTCATTAGTCTGTTGTGGTTCATTAGCTGCAAATTTTATTTGTGTGCAGATCCTAGCTGAGATATTTGGAGAACATTTAACAATTTGGGTAATATTCATATTTTCATCACTCAGTCTTTACCTCACCCTTCATTTAAAACTCCTCATTCCTCTTCTCACTATACTCAAGACTGGGATTCCGTTTCTGATTCTATATCAGAAAACATTCTCAAAAAGGTTTTTTCCCTCACTTCATTTGCTTGTCTCTAGTCAGGTTGCAAAGTTCAGTATTAACCTGCCTTTTCATGACAGGAAAAAGCCATGAAGTCTCTGCTAGGCCCGCCACATTGCTTGAAGTAGAAAAGTTGTTGCCCTGTAATTCTGGCTCTACTGTGTTGTCTTCAAGTTTTATTAGCAACCTGTTCTAGACTTTGTTTTCTGTCTCCAGGGAGGTACGACATTGTAAGCAATAAAGCTGTTAAAAAGAAAAAAAAAAAAGAAAAGTAAAAAGAAGAAAGAAAGGAAACTGAGAGCCAGATTAGCATCTTAACAGTAGAATGAAAAATACCCTCATGTTTGCAATGAACTCTTCTTAAACTGGTGGAAATTACAACCCAGAGGTCATACACTTTGTCACTGGCAACAGAATGTTGTCACTCCCTGCTGGCTGGTTCATGAAATAATTTGCTGTGAAGAAAATTGCTGTTTCACATCAGCTGGAAATGACTTTTGCCAGACCAGACTTTGATACTGCTGTTGAGTTACAATCACGCTTTGAATAGAGTTGCACACAGACTCATCATGCCAGCATGGCAGAATCCATGTGCCTGTAAACCAGAGAAGGATCCCACTCAAATGTGGACAAAACATTAAAAAATGATGTGTTTTGGTATAAGCAACTATTACTATTCCTCATAATGTAATTTATTT
Source organism: Cettia cetti (assembly GCA_013401135.1). NCBI lineage: Eukaryota > Metazoa > Chordata > Aves > Passeriformes > Sylviidae > Cettia > Cettia cetti. The sequence continues at coordinate 44,222 of VZUI01051672.1, forward strand.
GGAAGAGAGGTCCTTGCTTTTTCATCGTTCACATAGTCATCTCTAATTTTATCTTCTGTGGCATGTAAGTGTTGACTCATCTGTAGAGTTTTGAGATAAGCTTTTGAATTGACTTTGATAACAGAGCCTTGGTATTTTTGTGTAGAGGAGATCAGTAGTCTCCCCCAGTTTTAGTGATTTGATGCTAAAAATTTGCCCTGAGACCATCCATAGCCTTAGTGGGTTCCTCACAAAAGAACAGGTCTTCTTTTTCTGTTTTCAGATAAAACTACATATTTTATAAACTTGTGTTTGCTATAGGAAGTGACATTTAGGCAGCCATTTTTGCTAGAATTTTATTTTTGCTGAAGTCTCTGTGAAGGGTTTGTGAAGGCCCCTGTTGTTGTCCAGAAATGGAGGACATGTGTTGCATTTGCCTTTCGGTAAAGCTAGAACATTTTCAAGAGCAATTCAGAAACATTGCTCTCCCTTCTCCTTCTATTTTTCCATTCATTCTGTTAAAGTGGATTTTTTGCATATTTCTATACCTTTTTTTCCTTTTCACATACTCTTCCTTGTTGTGCTTGGCTCTCTCATCTTCTGATTATTCCAGTATTTTTAACTGAAGGAGTAGAGAGCTGATTTTTTAGTTTGCCATCCTTAGAATTTAAATCCTACTCTTTTAGTAATTTTTGGGTGCATGGCAAAGTAGGATCTAGTTCACAAAATCTCTGAACAATGTATTACAACATTAAAGATAGTCTATCACTCAGTCTCTAATATGTAAGTTTGCTTCCTTGTCTACCCTCAGCTGAGCGCTCTGCAATTGAAAATTTCAGAAGGATTTAGTGTTATCTGTTTAATATTCTAGGATATTGTCTCAGATGATAATAAAAGATTTTTAAGCTGCAAGGGAGAGAATTTTTCTTTTGTCATAGCACATTAGATTTAGTGTTGGTATCATCAACACATTTTGAAAAGAGCTAAGAAGTATGAGTAAGATCTTCCATTGTCTTGGGAAAAGATTATAATTTCATTTTTGTCTCTTCCTTGGAAAAAGTGTCATCATAAATAGGTGACTTAGTGGAAAATTCCAAGTGAATCCACTGTGCAGTTCTCTGTCATGGAAACCACAGGTACAGTTGTGCCTTGAAGGCAGAGGCTTACTTCAGGCTGGTGCAAAGCCTCTATGTCCTGACAGGAGCTCCAGGTGGCCATGTGTTACAGGGCCTTTCTGCCTTCTTGCCCTTCAAGGAAATGGGAGTTACTGAGCATTTTTTTCACAAGGTCTTATCTTCCTTTTCTAGCACATAAATGCCTGTGCCACATCTGTTCTCTACCTTCAGGTGCTTGGTGAAGGGGACAGTAGCCATTCAGCACAGTTACTACCCAAAAAAGTCTGGCTTTCAGACTCAGGGCTTGTAAGCTGCCAGGAGAAGCACCCAGTGCAATAGACTGGAGCTGCAAGGGGTATTGATGTGTCCCATGGGTGCTATGTAGTTTACAGTCCTTGTTCTGAGCTGCTGGTCGCCCCTTCTTCTGGGGAGAAAAAGGTAAGGAGTATCAGCATCCTTACTTATGCATTGTTTCAAAGTATTCCCCTCCTCCCTTTGGACCCATTTACAGAAGATGGTGAGAGTGAGGTTTTGTGGTACAGAAATTATTCTGTCCAAGGTGGTTACCTTGGTTATTCTCTACTACAGCAAAATGAACTCCTGCCTTTAAGAATCAGACAGCCACTGTTTTTTAAATGCTTTCCGCTTTGGAACCTATACCCAGCCCTGATTTTGTCAGGGTCAAATCCACTTTAAGTTATTCCTGCATTGAAGTAAAAAGGCCAGTAACACTGTTAGCCCTTATAACTTCCAGTGAATGCAGGAGAATAAAATGAAAGAAGGGCAATAAATTAAAAAAAAAAAATTCCCTTTAGATTTTCCTTCTTTCTCGGACTAATGGCAAAATGATATGGCTGAGCTATGTTTTAGATTATCAGTGTTTGGAGTTTTTGCTGCTGCACCGAGCAGTTGTTATTAGAATATGTATTAATTTGAGCTGATTTAAATAAAAGGATTTTCACTAGGCAGTCTGAGAAAAAAAAGGTCTGAATATTTTAAAACTTTTTAACAGATTGATGGTTAAAAATTAGCTTTATTTTTACATTTACACTGGAATATTTCATGCATCCGCATTAATCAGTGCTTTGAGAAATATATTGTTTCAACTCAGATCTCAAGGAGATCATGTTATTACTTTGATGACACACAGGGCATTTGATTGTATATATTTTCTACTGCTACTCTTTAACAGGCTGTGAGTAAAGCTGCAAATAGTATCAGCATTATATATATAGCCACTCTTTTTTATTACAGTGGCCATTCACAAAGAAACAACAAATGTGTCTTTCCCGAACTGTGAAAAAGAAAAAAGTATTATTAGAACATATACATATGATTTAAATAGGCTAATGGTCATAACTGAAGGGGTTTTTTTTGTCATGCAGTATAACCCTGGGTTGCATAAGCTCTTCTGGACATTAATAGTATATATGTGTTGGAGTGTAAGCAGGGAATCCCAAAATTCAACTTCAATTATTAAAAACAAAATGTGTATGTAGAGCAATTACCATTATTCTGATGGAAAGAAATCATTGCATTGACATGAGATATTTGTCCTGGTTTTCTAATTTATATTGAAAACGTGTTTGAAGCCGTTTTTTGTCTCTCTAGTGCTAATTCTAGCAGTGTCATACAGAGGAATATGTGATGGTAATGTTCTGGTTTATTTAAATGAATACAAAGTAAAAACTAATACAGAACATAATAAAACTGAATTTAAAATAAATAGATTCCATACTAGGTATTAGAGTAATGCTTAAACAGCAACATGAAATAACCTTTTATTAAAAGTACCAGAATTAATAATTTGTACAGCATAAATTCTAATAATTTTATCTCTGGACTATCATTGCAAGTCAGTTTTTCTCAGTGGGAATGCCAAAGTCTCTGTGATCAATAATATTTGTTTCTGAGAATAGTAAAAATAGATTTTAAACCAGAAGCATAGAGCTATTGTTTTGTGAAGCAGCTTTGGATAAAAGCTTTGCATTTGTTCTTTTCTCCAGAGACTACTAAAGAGAACACTGAAAAAGTAAAAGGGGTGACCACAGAAGCACGTAGGGTCACCCATTACTAGGGATTCATTTTATTTCCATTAGAGAGGAACTAGAAAGCATCTCACACTATTTGTACCTGATTTTCCATTATAAATTAAGGTACATGAGATCATTTAAAAATCGCTCAGCCTTTCAGATGAAGCCAGCTCTGTTGCTGTTCCTTAATAATTGAACAGTAAGAAATACAAGATCTCCATTTTCATTCAACTAAAGTAACTTATGAGATGGGAGAGGAGAAAAAGGTTTATGAAGTACAATCTTCCTAAAAGCTCACAGGGCAGTCTCAGAGGGGGATTTAAAGAGAGGTTTTGGATTCACATTTAGAGGGTCAGACTTCCTCAGTGAGCTTCTACCTGCAGACTGGAGACCTGGGACCCCACACAGCTGGTGGATCAACCAGAGTCAATTCAGGAGCACCAATGTGGACCACATTTGTGAAAGTCAAGGTGCTATTGGTTTAAAAATGTGATACAAATCAGACCTCTCCGTTAGTTCACTGCCTCAGTGTATGAATTTTCAGCTTTAATGAGTCTCTGGGATGATGAGCAATACAGTAAGACAGAAGAACCTCACGGTGTAACTTTTTTTTCCTGAAAACTGGTTCTGATGACTGGCTAGCCATTGTCTTCACTCTCTTTGCATGTTGCCAATGTGAAGGGATTGCAGCTTTAAGTTTAAAGACCAAATAAAACACAAAAACAAAGTTTGTAAGATACATTCCAGTGCAACAGCTGTCATATTTACTTCCAGTTCAAGTCACAGGCTAGCAGCCAACCTATTGAAGGTGTTGAAAGTGTTCTTATCAACTTCACTGGACCTTAGGATCTTGGGTTGGACATTGTTTGCTTGATCTCTATTAGCTCCTTGTCACACTCAGCAGAAGTGTGTGTCTGTGTGGCAAATCATGCATGATCTAGAAATTTACAATCAAAGATACAAAAAGGTTTTTAAATGATTTTTTAATATAGGAATATATTTTAAATTTGGATTTTTTTTCATTTTATTTGGAGGAATCAGCTCCTGCCATCATGTAGCCCAATGAGCATCTGATGCAGTAAGTCAATATCATAAAAGAGGTACAAGCAACCCTTCTGGGTTTTTTATTTTTTTTTCTCCTTTTAACTATGTGAGTTACTATAACTATATAAGTTATATATATATAACTAGTTATATATAACTACTTACAACTACATAAGTCTGGAATCCCAGGCAATAATTAGTATTTTCAAAATCTATACAAAAACATAACAAATATATTTTTTGTTGTTTTGTTTCACAGTTGTCAGCTGTTGTCAATGGGAAGAAACTCATGATAGAGAACCATTTATTATCATAAATCTTTATTCTATTGATTACTTGCATAGTTTCCAGAAGAGCTACATAGACTCTTCTTTCTTCAGTATCTTGCTTAGTTATTCTGGCAGGATAGAAAAACAAGGAAATTTGGGCACATAAGTTACACACAAAAATTCTTCAGACGGGGAAGGTGGATGGCTTTCTTAAGCATTCGCCTTTCAACAGTGATGATTGAGCCAGTCAGAGGCTTTCCTTGTTTAACATAAATTAACAGTTCAATAGTTATTTATTATTTATCTCACAGACAATATGTGCAGTTATTCCAATGACTTGTAACAAATGCTCCTCTTCAAAACATGACACCGTCTCACTTCTTTTGTACATGCCTTTTCCAATGAGGCATGAATCCAAGGGAGTCTATCAAAGTGATTTTGGGAGGAGATATTAACCCAGTATTTTATGTTTTGCAATTAGAATTGACACATTTAAAGAATGTGCCTTAAATTTCAGTTAGTAAAAGATCCTCTTTGAAAGTCATAGACAAAAACCCACTAAAATCACTCCTTCTACTTCTTTTTATCCAGTGGTCAAAGGCTGTGAAGAGCTGTCACAGCACTGGGTACAAAGGATGAACTACAGCTGGAATTTTTCAGCATTATGCTGGGGACCCTCAATAGGGCAGAGCTTTGTTGTATCATCAAGTTTGAAATCATCAAGCTGATTTCTCTGGCAAAACTCATGGCTCTGAGTCTGCTCTTGCTTACACTTGCCTCAAATTTAAATTTGGGTTCAGTAGAGAGGCTTTGGGTTCAGTGAGAATGTTTAATTTCTGTGAGCTTTATTTTGTTTAAAATAAAGGCAGAATTCAATGTTAAAGTGCCACACATTTTATAATTATTTAATAGTTAATAAAATTAAGTGATAAAATTGCAAATTCTCTTCTGGATTTGCTCGCCATGCATTCATTCTCTCCAACAGAGACCAGCAGTAGCATTGTTTGAGAAACAAAGTTTGGTAATATAAAAATAAACCATCATATGACAACATTTCAGCATGATATTTATACTGTATCTCACTTTTGCTATTTTGATTGATTTAACTTTCCATGCCATATTGAAGCATCTGTTTCTATAACCTTTACAACTGTTCCTCCTTATGAGCAGATTGGAATGGCCTGAATCAGAAGCTCTCAGTCCGCCATTCCACTGAAAATTTAAAAAGCAAAATAGTTTAAAAAAAAGCCAAAAAAACCAAAACCCCAAACAAACCAAAAAACCCCCCAGACTGTAAAATGAATGTTGCAGTTCCTTATAGAAAGGTGACTCCATTTTCTGGTCTGCTCTAACAAATATCTATGGACATTTCAGCAACAATATGATTAAGCACAAGTTTTTCATGTAGTAGCTTGAGTGTTTAGATTGATTGCAACAAGACCTGCTCTACATTTCCAAGTTTGCATGCTGTTTCTCCAACATACACATATATGGTACCTGTTCCACCTGCTCTAAGTAATTTCTGTTTCACATGATAGAAGTCCTATCTTTGTGCTTAACACATTCTTTCTCTCTGAGATTTTTCTTTTCTAACATTCTCTTGCTCTTTAGAAATAATTATTATACAAAAACATGAAAGGATTGCTTCCCATTTCTTAAGACAAAGAAGTGAACAAGAGATAATTACTTAAGCTCTGATACAATTTATCAAAAGTAAATCACTTTCTTTTTCTTCTTTACACAAATAGATGTTTGCTCTTTATTTTTTCATTTTGGTGTTCTTTTCTATTAGCTGTTCCCTCAATTTCTATAATTATGTTGTAAAAGTAATGTGTTATAGAAACTAAAATGCAATGCTAACTCATTTTTTGGCTTTTATAATCATTTGCACAAATGCAATTAATATCATGTTGTTAAGTTTAACGAAAATACTGGATAAATCTGCAAAGGTGAAGGGCCTTGAGGGAAGCTGAATGAGGAGTGCCTCAGGTCACTTGGTTTGTTCAGCCTGGAGAAGACTAGACTGAGGGGAGGCCTCAATGCAGTCTGCAGCTTCCCTGTGAAGGGATGTGGAGGGGCAGACATTTAGCTCTCCTCTGTGGAGACCAGTGACAGGACCCAGGGGATTGGCCTGAAGCTGTGTCAGGAGAGGTCTAGGCTGGGTGTTAGGGAAAGATTTCTCACACATAGGGTGGTTGGGCATTGGAACAGTCTCCCAAGGGAGGTGCTCACAGCACCAAGGCTGACAGAGTTCAAGAAGTATTTGAGCAACACTCCCAGGTTCATGGTGGGACTCTTGAGGCTGTTCCATGCAGGACCAGGAGTGAGACTTTGATGATCCTCGTGGGTCCTTTCCAAATCAGGATATTCTATGATTCTAGGAAATATGCTGTCATGGCTTGATCTCGTTAAGAGCTAACTCTTATAAATTAGAGTATCTCCTGTGACATCACATCCTGTATCATGGACTTCTAGGATGAAATCTATTACTTTGTCCTTTAAGAACTCCATGCAGGATAGGATGAAGTGGTTATTTGTCGTGTTATTTATGGTTTCCCTACTCAGCTAACGCTTTGTCCTTACATGTCCTTTTCTGTCCTGTACCATCTTTTGTAATTCTTCATCTTCATTTTCCAAGAGCCGAATAGCTATGGTTTTGTTTTATAATCTTCCTTGTAGATCAAGTTCTGTTTATTTATGACTTTAGGATGAAAAAGTATTGCATGGCAGGACTTTCCTAGAAGCCAGTGGACTCACTAGAGCAGAGAGTGACTCTATTGATGGGGTCTTGGAACTTTTCACTTACATTTTCAAAGCTTACAACAGGATAATTCATTTTGTAAATAAGCCCTGCAGGCTCTGTAAATACCATAGTCCTGCTGGTTACATCCATTTGAGTCCAGATATTAAATCAAAACTTAAACTTGCTCTGTCCTGCCTTGCTCTACAGCTTCTGTGTCTCTCATGTCTCCCTGTGAAATACTGCCTCCTTACAAAATGGCTTTGATGTTACCATAAGATGAAGATTTTTCTTAAAGACTACAAATGTTGATCTGTAACAGACAAACAGGTTGGTTCTTACATGGGTGTTTCAATCAGATGTTCTGTGTGATTTGCATATAAAAATGTTACCAAAATACTTAAAATTTGGAAGGCAGTTAGGAATTAAAATAGCTATCAGAGCTTGGTTAGTATGAATGCTTGGTCTAATTGTGGATCCAATTATTACAGTGCACAGTTTTTTATTGTGGAGAAGGATTTTCCAAGGCTGAAAAAGAAATTAATCCAACTTTCTCATTAAAACATATTTTGAAAAAGATCATTAATTGTGCACTGACCATTCATTGTCATACCAATGACTTTGTAATTATTTTTCTTCACATTAACAAAATAGAAGTGGCTAAAGACCCACATGAATACTCACAATGCACATGGCTGTTTTTACTGAAAATGTTACTTTCATTGTTGCAAAAAATGAGAAGAGATTAAACTCTTCCTGACATGCCAAAAAATAGTCTTCAAAGATATTCATAGTAAAAGCATCTAAAATGCATAAAAATGTCCTGTTACTGCTTTTTTATATGTAATTCTTGCTATTGCTGGACAGATGATACTACGTGGCAGTGGGGAATAAGCTTTTCTAAGCAACTCTTAAGAAAGCAAAAGTTTCAGAGTACCTGAAATAATGAAAAGGCTCACCAAATGCAAATGACAACTTTCATCTTCCTTTATGAAGCACATGCTCATGAATATATACATTCTTGCACATGTAGGAGCTCAAGTGTCTCTGCCTTCCGATGAATGAAAGAATACGGAAATTATGTATTCAGAATTAGTTAGAAGTTTGTTTTATTTTGTTGAATTCTCCAATTTAATTGAAATTCCCTTCCTGAGCTGGAACTTTTCTTAGAGACTGTCAGATTCGAGAAGGGGGCACTGTTACCCCTTCTCCTTCCTTCAGAAGTTTTTTGTGCTGTTTAAGTACCAGTGTTGCTTTTGGTGATACTAACAGCCTTTTGGCAGTTCTGTGCTGTTTGTCTGCACAATCTGTCCATCTAAAGTAGCAGAGCATGAGAAGCTGATCTCCTGAGGGAACTCCAACAATATCGACAGGCTTGATTGACATAGAACCAGTCTCTCTCTTTCACCTCTGCTGAACTCTTAGAGTAAATTCAGGGCCTGACTGAAGTGAGATAGGGTTTTAGCCATTGACTTCCATGGGAACAGAATTTGAACACTAGCAGCTACTGCCCTCTCTTAAGGCAGCCCTGAATATCTTGGCAAATGTTGTTTAGAAGCACTATCAATTTGATCCCACTTCCTTCTCAAGACTCAAAGCCAAGTTCAGGGCTATTTATGTCTTATTAACTAGAGAAGGCTTTGGATGGGAACTGCAGCAAGCATTTAAATCTTTGCCTTGAAAAATGGGTTATGGCTTAATGAACCTTGATCAGGTTGAAGCAGTTATTTATTCTTGATATTTGTGTTTGTTGCTGTCATGTAGAAGTCAATGAAAGAGCAGTGCCTTCTATCTTGAAGAGTTTATCAGGATGGAATAGCCTGAAATTTGTTTCAAGTGAATCAATTTTCACTTTTTTTACAGGAAAATAGCAACAGTAGATTTTCCAGATATGCTTCAAAATACCACATATGTTTAAAACTTACAGGATGTCAAGAACCATACAAAAAGATGTGCTTATCACTTCAAAATGTGAACATCTACAGATATCCAAATTACATTTTCTATTAAGTCAGCAGTACAAAAGGTGAGAGAAGAGGCAGAGACAGAGGCATTTATTTTCAGTCCATGTGTTCATATAGAGGAAAAAGAGAAAAGTCAAAATGCAGTCCATAAATTGAAAACTGTCTACATGGAATGGAAAAGAAAAGAAAACTGAAGTTTAAAATATTCCCTTTTTTCTTTCCTCCCCTTCTGAATTATTTGGGGTAAAATATACCGCTTCTACTGCAGCCCACAAATATTATTCATCTAATGTTGATATTGTTTGACTAGTTCCTAAATATTTTCTTTTTTGAATTGATAACCATGGTATCTAATTGTGATTCTTTTCTTGGTTGGAGTTTATTATTTTTAAAGCACATTGGAAATGTAATGAAACCATTAAAAAAGAATTCTACTTAGAAATAATTATTCTCTTATGGTGGCATGGGATGTGGTCTTTCTAGTATCTTCTGTTGCTACTGTATTTGACCAGTAAGAATGATGGTACTAATCTTTGAAAGCCTAGAGGACCTTTCTTACAAAGTATTTCTAGTGGGCTGAAGTAAACCAAGGTTTGAGCTCTTCTGTGTACTTAAAGCAATATCTTTGAACTCCCAAAACTGTAACATTCTACTTTATGTCCTGAAAGAAGAGAGATTATTAATTTACTTTTACATATATATATATAAATTGAGGTTGGTTACCATAATTGTTTCCAGGTATAAACCATTAGGACCTACACCACTTGAGAGTTATTAAGATAACTTTTTGTCTTGTTTGATGCTACATGCCTGTGTCTAGAGGAAAAAAAAACCAAACCAATAAAACCCTGAAAATCCTCAACTCAAAAACAGAAGGCTGTGTCTTCCTGTCAGAACATTTTGTTTTGAAATTTTTACTTCTTTTAATGTTGCTCAACACAAACTGATTTTATCCACAGAATTACCCTCAGTTCATCATGGAGGAATGTAAACTCCCATGCAGAAACTTGCCTGTGTAGAGCATTATCCTTTTCCACCTTCTTTCCTATATTTCCTAAATATCTATACAATATTTTTTCACATTTTTTCCAGATGGGGCTAGTAAAGTTGTTTGGTAGCTAGCTCTGTTTGATCTCAATCAAGTTTAGGAAGCCACTAATTAACAAATATGAGGTGGTCAGATGGCAATGCTGGAGAGGGGAATTCCAGAAATGGTAACAGCTTCCTATTTGTGGTTGGCTAAAATAGAGAGAGAGGATGTGTAGATTTCCTAGCTTGTTAAACCACATCACAGTACATGGGCTCATACCACATGTGTTTGTTAGCAGATGATCAGGGCATGTGTAAATATCCACTGTGCAGATGATTTTTGCATGGTCCTCCTGACAGTATCATATGTTTCTTGGTAGTTGTTCAGTGCTTAAAACAAAAAACTTTTGAAGCTTCAGAGGTGATGTTTAATGGGTCTTTCTCTAATGCTGACTTTGAACCTGCTCCTCCCTCACAATCAACTCTAATCACAATGAACTCTAAGTGACCACTCTGAAATTATGCAGCATCAGGCCATGGAGTAAGACCAGGGACAGCGCAGGGCAATCAGCGCAGTAAAGTCTCTCCATCTGCAGAAAGAATCTCCATAGCCACCTGGATGCTTTTAAACCTTCATTATTTTAAATTTAAAATGGTTGGCTGAGCTTTGCTTCTAGAAATATCTGATACAGTAATCAAAGTTGGAGGTGGGGAAGGACCTCTGGGGTCACACAGTCAAGCTTTTTGCCAATAATGGATTGTTTCTTGCAGTTCAGTTTCTAGTGACCTTGGAAATTACTAGCCTGGTAAAATGGTAATGAAAAAACAAACCTGCTATAGTTTCAGGAGTAGCCAAAGGGACACTGTCCCGATGTAAAATTGTGTTTTTTGATGTGAGATTCTCTCCGTTGCAGTTTCTAAGTGATCACAGTTTTAATCTACACTTTCTGACTCATTTTTAATTGGCTGTAATCAGGAGGTTGATGGAGTATAGCCTGTTTTAATACCAGATGAACTTGTCTCTTAACTAAATCATAAATTTTATTACAAATAAATAAGTCAACAACTTGATTAGGCCCTCTACCTAAAATTTTACTTTGTGTCTCTGCAGTTGTATTCTTTCAACAATTGTAACCCCTCAGAAACAGGAAATGGAAAGGAAAAAACCCAGATTTCTTAGTTTTTCCATCAAAACTCTTGGTTATTTAATTATAGACTTATCATGCCTGGGAATTTAAAGATTCCTGAAGACTCAGATGTGACACATGATTTTTAGATTTCTTTCAAATGGGCAATACTCCCTGTTTGAATGAAATCTAAAGTATTGGTTTACTTCTCTGCTGATGTAGGCAATAAAGCACAACCCTAACATGCACGTAAGTGAGTAGAATTTGGTCCCCCTTTTAAGGATGAAGCAGGAGAGACAAGCTCCTACCAGCAGAGTAATTAAAGTTTTGCTTAAAAAATATTTTAGGAGACTGTCAAAAGCTGGGTAGATGGGAAAGAGATCCCAAGACAACAAGTTTCCTTCCTGTTGTGCCTGTTTGATGTGTGGTAATTTCTTCTCTAGGGGACCCTATTGTTGGCAGCCTTTTGGGGTGTGCAGCGCTGTGATTATCCTTTCTTCCTGGGACTCTGCCCCCTCTCCAACTATTGTATTCACACACTCCAGATCTCACTTGGAGAGGAAAAGGGTTTCCTCAGCTGCCAGCTTGCTTAAAAGAGGAGTTAAGAGGAAAAGAAAGCTGATTGGACTGCGTTGGCAAAAGTCTGCATTTTATTCTGTTTAGTCAGATTTTTAAAGGACTGGATGTTGAGAAACACCAAAATAGTGAGAACACTTATTCCTTAAAAATGTTCTTACAAAGTTTTTACAATTAAAAATAGAGAGCTGCTTTAGTAAAGCCGTGTTTATCCTTGCACTAATGCTGGTTATAAATACGTGTCTAACTTAGCTGGAACTAATGCCTGACTATACTGTTCCACTACAGCAACTTAACATTCTGTGTAGGCTGATTATTTTTTCAACAATATTTGCTAAATTCTTTTAAGGGCTGCCAGTATATATTTTTTGAAGCTTAGTTAATAAGAACAGCTGCCAGTGGAGTCAAGGCTAAAAGAGGCAAAAAATATCTGCAGAAGGCAAGATTTTACTTCAAAAGATCAGTATTACAAAGCACTACTGTTGCTGGTATAATCACTTTCTTTGGGGGGGATGCTAATATAGACTGGGTTCTTGTCTTCACAGCCCCCACTGAGCCTTTGCTGTGCAAATTTGCTGATGGAGGGCAAAAGAAGCGCCAGAATCAAAGCAAATACACACAGAATGGAAGGCCATGGCCCAGAGAAGGAGAGGTAAGTGCCACGTAGCAATTATTTTCCTGGGGTTTGGCAGAAGTCAGTGACAGACCTGGAGGTCTACCTTTCAGGCTGTGAAGAAATCAGATTGCACACAAAATGCAATGGTTTCATAGGAAAAAAAAAGCTATGTAAGCAGTGGAGAGCTGGAGGCTTGTGATAATGTGCAGAGTGTAAAGTTACAGGAAAGGAGAATTTCCGAGCTTGGTGTGGAACTGTGCACAGCCTGGTCCCACTGTGAGTGCTCTGCAGGCTGACCTGAGCCAAGGGTTCTCTTACTGGTGAGCCATCAGCACCCAAGGTGTGACTTTTACAAACCAAATCAATTTACATTGAAACAACTCAACAGTGCAATTTCCTCCATCTAGTTCCTGGTGGTAAAATATCCCTAGGGAATATGAGAGCTGTTGCAAACGAGAGAGATGTGCATCCAGACGTAGGGTCCATGTAAAAGTTTTCCAAAAGCTTATCTGGGCTGAGCTCTTCATTCTGTTCCAGACAAAGCAATTTACAGTAGCCTCAGCTGCATCATGTATACATTTTAAAATAAAGTGATCTAATGGTTGCTCTCTGCTCTGCTGCAAGTAATCTGTTCTGTAGTTTCTTTTCTGTGTTCTTTTATGTGAAGTGACTCCAAATGGAGGTGAGATAAGAAAGGCGTTTTTTTGATTCTTCAAGAGTTTGTTTACTGTTTCTGAATTTTATTATTGAAAAAGACTTGAATAAATAAGGTAGATCTGATCACAGTACCTTTTTATGTGTGGTGTTAGCCATGGAGGGTGAAGGACTTGCAAGTATTTCTTTCCTAAACAACTATTCTTTGTGTTTATGATTAAGCCTTCAAGGCAGAAAAAGTATTGGTCGCAATTGTGCACCTCTAGAATATAAATTGGAGGGGGATGGTGTCTCTTTTTAGTTGGAGGGGGTTAGTGTTTGAATGTTTACTTCAATTTTACAAGGCAAACTAAAAAAAAAAAAAGTTATTTGCTGTGTCTGAGTCACATGTTCTTAGAGTATTTCTTCTTTTTTATAACTACTTGATTTTTCTAGCTGATACTTTTCAGACCATCAGTTCATTACTAATAGAGTATATATACTCTAGCACTAGTGGTGAGCTCCTAAAACAAACAGAAAGGCCTTTTGAAAGTGTAGAAATTTCTCCCACCATCCCATGGTTGTTCTAGACTGTTCCAACAGCAAAGGTCCATTTTTAGCTCTGTGGGCTGAAAATCCCAGCGTGGCAGACACGTTTGCTGCAGGACATTGCAGAAGTCTCCAAAGGCTCATTGCAGTATCTTACACTGCATGTATCAAAAAATGGAGTTATCTTCTCAGGGGCCATTAGGGTTTGTCATACTAGGGATCTACGAAGTGCCCAAGAAGTACTTCAAGCAGTAGATTCAGCTCAGCCTATACAGAGCTTGGAAAACAAAGATCTATGTATAGGAGACAATAATAAACCCTCAATAAGGTCAACAATCCATATTTTAAAGACCTCTAAATCCCTGTTTAAAAAGTAAATAACATCATAGCTGTTATGTCTGCTGTTTTATACTTCCTTCAGTTAAAATCAATAATAAAAGAGATTATAAAGTTAAAGCCAGCAAGTCACCATTATGCCTGTGGCCTCAGGGCATCAGCTTACTGCATCTTGTGTAGTTCACTGGCTGCTACTGGGTGTGGTGCCTGTTAAGCTCAGTGATATCCTGGTGACCTAGAGGAAGGGTGTGGCTGATGTGTTTGTAGTATCAACACTGAAAAACTGATTTTCAGTGCTGGAAGGCGTCATTCCTTGTTGATCATCTTTCCTTGTTGTTAATCACAGACAACTACAGAGTTGTCATGGTATAATGTACAAACATGAAAAGATTGTAAAGATACAAACTCAGAAATATTTCAGGCTATATTTTCTCAGATTTTCTCTGTTTACTAATATCTGGTGAATACCTTGCTGCACATTGGATATTTACTACCCAGAACACCAAAGACAAGAATTCATGTTCTCTGTTAAGGTCCCTCATTTATTGAGTTTCTTCCCCACTGTTAATTTTCCTATTTCCAACATAAAATCTTTCCGTATAATTACTCTTATATTTCATATGCAATAAGGTTTTTCAAATTCTTTGTTTTTTAACAATCTTATTCTAAAAACAATCTACCATTACATTGTTCTTTAGATATGTGCATTTGAGTAACCTTTCTACAGTAATTTCTGTAAGTTTTAATTTCTTTTTAAAAGAACAGATGAGTAGTGAAAATAACCGATCTATTACAAGTGTCATAGTTCTGATGACAAATGGGATCTGGAAATATTCCCCACACCTCTGCTTTTTCATGGTCTTTTTCCCAAAGAAAAGTATTGAAACAGCATCCAAGAGATTGCTCCCTTAGTGTTTCCACCCTGGCCAGATCCCGTGGTATCTAGACCAAGATGTATTTTGGCTATTGTTCAGATAAGCCTTTGCATTCTTGAATACTTTCATGAAGGGCATTTCTAAAACATCTGAGGTTTAACCAGCATTAGCACTGAGTGTGCGTGAGGATTGTTCCTCGGAAGGGCAGATCCCAGAGAAATGACGGCAACAGTTCCGTCACTGGCCTCAGACTCGAGCAGGCAAAGTAGAGACAGAGAGCTGTGCCCAGCACTCTGCTGTAGGGAGAGTGGCAGGAGATTTAGTGGGGTGGAGCAGGTTTGCTGTAGCATTATGTCTCTGGTCATGCTGTTCTCAGAGGTTTTGCTCTCTTTTATGAAGAGTTTCTATGGAATTCTATAAGACAGGATTTCTTTTTTTTTGTAAAGTTGTCAGGTCATACTGCAGAATGCAATAGAAAATCCCATTCCTGTCTTACATCTTGGTCAATTGCTTCATAACCATATTTCTGTATGCTTATACAGAAATACTTTGGTTGGCTGGTAAATTGCCTGCCCTTTTAAAGTCAAATATTTAGGAATACACTGAGTTTCTCTAGGGCTTTTTGGGAGGTCTTGGGGGTGGGGGGTGAGTTTGTTGCTTGGTTACTTGGCCAGTTATAACAAAGGAAGAATGCCAGATCTTGAATAGTGCTTTCTAGTCCTTACACTTACACTCTTTTTGGAGTCTCAGGAAATGTTCAGCAGATTTACTGAGATATTTAATTGAGTGTTTGTGATGGTTGACCAGTTCTAGATGACAGAGCTGAGAGCTTATATTTCTGATGGCTTTATATGAGGCTGTCAAATTAGGCATCTAATAGACAGGTGCAATAAATGTCCAGTGAAACCTGCAAGTGTTGGAAATATTTGCAGTGAAATTCTAACCCAGCAACCAACATAATTTCTACAAAAAGTTCACTGATTTCTTTTTTAGGCTAGTTTCTCCTCACACTGGTTTAATTAAGCACTCTGTTTTGAAGTTTAACCTGACAAGATTGCATTGAGATGGTGATAGAGGATAATCATATTCAAATCCTGTCTGTAAAATATTTGATTCAATTTACCTCTAAATTGCAACTGACAAGTCTAGAGGTGGGTGACATAAATCTCAAAAAATGTTTTAGTCAAAAACGCACCTAGGGAATCAAGTGTAGTCACAAAATGAGATCAGATTGGATTAAAAACTGCAGCATAAAATTTGCAACATAATCTTCTATTGCAGATTTAATGAAACCTTTCTTTGGTTATTCAGAAATAAAGTCTTTTGATACATGTATTTAAGAGCAGGCTTATTTGAAAATTACCTGGTAGGCAAGGAGAATTCTGCCTAAAATTTATAACAGTTTTCTAGAAATTGTAGCTTTTCTACATCTGGTCAGCCCAAAATGATTAAGGTTTTTTTAATGGTCGTGGTATTTTGAACTCTTTGCTAATTCATTTGCAAGTTTCTATAAAATTTGGGCTATTAAGATAGTTGCATTGTCTTGTAAGAGAGGTACCACCCTTACAGTATAGTTGCATTTATCACAACAGTGAAATACACCATTGAATGCAATCCCCTTGTCATTGAATTTGGTCTGATGTCTATAATGATATTCAATAATTGTCACTAATAATTCTTCCATTGATTGCTTTTTGTCTTCCATAATCTAAGTTACATTTTTTATTTCTAAAGGGTCAGTAGGTTCCCTTCCTTTCCTTCCCTTTCTTCTCTTCTTCCTTAGTCTTTTCTCTGTTTTCTTTCAAGCTTAGTTTGTGGAATACCCAAAGAATTAAGCAAGTTTTTAATGCTTTATTAAAACCATAAAATGACCTGGTAGTTTGGGAATGCTGCTTTTGTGACAGTTTCTCTTTTTATCCAATATTCATTACAACTTTGCCTAACGCAAACAGCAATTTAGAGAGAAAAACATACAGTAGGTAATTTGAGACACTTCCCAAATTTTCTGTAAAGTCATTACCATGAAGGGCCGAAGCAGTTGATCCTGGTGCCAATGGTCCCTTCTTTACCAGCAGATGCATTTAGAAATGATTAGTAGTTCTGTGCTAGGCCTATTTATAACTCAGGCATGGATTGTTTTTATGTTTCCAAGGCGATAGGTACTACTTAGTTGTATTCCATAATCCTGAGTGTCTAGGGCAGATGTACTTTATACCTAGACAGGTAACTTTTCTTTGCTGTGAGAGGCAATTGCCAGTTCTGTCAAGATAAGCACAAGTACCCTCATATGTAAACCACGCACAAAGACATTTACTATATATGTTTAGCATGCCTGTAAGTTAAACATTGGCACTTTGCATGCTTATTTTCAACAAAAGTTTAGTTTAAAAAAGAGAGGCATTGAACCTAAAAAGAAGCCCGCTCTCCAGAGGGAGAAAGAGAAGGGCAAAAGAAAACTGATCTAGAAATAATGACACAAGGTGCTGTTGCTGTGGGCAGCATTTTTAAAAGATGCCTCAGTGGCACAAATACCAAAGACCATTTCGGATTTTGAGCTTATAAGCTACATAGAAGTATTTTAAACCAATAATCTACGTGAAATTACTGTCACTGCAATCAGGATTTTAAAAGGGCCGTGGTTTGGTTAAAATAGAATCAGCAGTGTACCTGTTCTTAGAGATTAGTTACCTTGTTTTCATTTGAGCTTTGAATTTCCTTCTCTGGTGAAAAATGTCATGCCATTTGCCTGGAAATTTTCCTGAGGTTGGGTTTTCCTCCAAATTCTGCTGCTACAGCAGTGTTTTCTTAGGCAGAATAAACAAATGTTGAAGACATGGAAAGGACATGCCTTTTTCTGCTGTATCCCCAGCAGATATCAGGAGTGCTGTCGCCCATCCCCAGAAGTCTGCCCAACTCACTGCAGTACACACATCTAGAGTGTAGATGTGAGTGTAATACATAGCTGATATAGCACTGGATCACACTTATGGCAAAATGGATGTGCCAGATCCCCAAAAGCAGATGGTTCATAGACCTGAAGATTACATGGTTAAATGTATGGACTGGCTGTGGAAACAGGATAATTACTTTCTATTATATATGTTCTCTTTCCATTTTGTTGGGTTTTGGTTTTTTTCTTTTAAATTTTTTATTATCTTCGGCAATTGTATTTTAACTAATAGGATTAGTTGAAGTGGGGAGAAAATTACTCAATTCCAGGAACAGAAGCTGTGTATGTCAGACTTCCATTCTAGTTCTGCAGGACAAAAGGGCTTTTTGTCATTCATTTGGGTATCTGAACTTGTTATCGTGTTTATCAGTGCAGTCTCTGATGTTCTGAGGCTCATGAATCACTTCCCAAGTTTGACATCAATAGTATATACTTTTCTCTCCACAACTTTTCCCCTCAAAATCTGCAGCTGTTTAAGGAGCACACGTCACTGGGAAATGCTCCATTCCTTTCATATACATCTAGATATCTAAGAAGTGTTGCATTTGTAATCTAGATTTCTCCTTCTCTAAAAAGGAAAGGTGTGTGTGGGGAGGGGGCATTTCAAAAGTCTTTCTAATAATGTTGAATATTTCTGTCAGAACTGTTTAAATAATCAAAGCAAGGAATTCTGCCAAGTTAACTTTACTGGTGATTGATCTTATTTTATTAAACCAGTATTTTGCATGAATCTCATCTGGGTTGATGATTTCTTTTCCCTACTCTCTCTTCTTTCTTCAAAGCATTTCAATAAGGGTATCTTCTGTCAGGGCACAAGAGATCGTTGTGATGCCTGGCAGATATTAGTGATGGAAAAAAAACAAGTACAGGAACCTGAGTGTTGAAATTTTAGTTGATTCCACTGTAGTAGCCAGGAGCATGCCCTGGGATGGCAGTCCTCCAGTGTGAAAGGGTGAAGGTGTGAGTCAGTGGAGATGGGGAAGGGAGACTTATCTTTTAGTCTAACTCCCACATCAGTTCACCACAGAAATCCCTTAAGTGCCAGCGTACAGCCTTACCTTTCCAAATCTCACCTTAAGAAGGAGAAACCCAGGGGGCCTCCTGTTTGGAAAACCCACCACATCCATGGATTTCACCCCTTTTTAATTTTCAGGCCTCTCCATTTTTTTCTAATGGTCTGTGGCCTCCTGCACAGCCCGAGGTCCTGCAGTGGCAGCAGCCTCCCCTTGCAGGGGTGCTCCAGCACTAGGCAGAGGCTGGCCAGGGCAGGTTTGAGGAGATGATGTGGAAACCTCACCTCTGAGGAGGAGGCATAGCATATCTTGTAGCAGGTCAATATCGTGGTGAATTTTTGCACAGTGTTGGAAAGACATGTACACTGAGAGTAGATGGTGGTATGATGGTGAAGTGGTTCATGAAAGCAACTTCCCAGCAACACAGAAGATGCTGGGCTGCACAGAAGATGCACAAAAGAAATTGGTCATTTATAGGTATTTATGTTTGCTGGAAGACAGATACTGCACTGATAAGTTTTTTTCTTGTGAGACATCACGGGGGTTGGGTAGAGAAATAATAAACCTACGTTATTTCACATGACATTGAAGATCTGATCATTTTTGTTCAAATCATAACAAAGAGGGGGGAAAAAACCACAACAAACCAGAAACAGAACGTCTTGTCTTTGCCCATGGAAAAATTTTCACAGTAAAGTGTTGAACAAAAGGCCTTCAAACTTCCTGGGGAAACCCTTGTTTTCCAGAGGCTTTTTGATATTTCCTGCTCTTTATTGAATGAAAGAGCTTAAATTTAACGACAGGTGCAGACTGAATCTCTTGTTCTTCGAATCTTTTTCACTGATGTCAATAGTTAGAAAACTGCAGCAAAAAATAAAAGCTTTCATTCTTTCCTCATGTCCTTTAAGTTCAGACACTTTGGTAAAAATAAGAGATAAGTAAACTCATATGGTTTAAGTAATCTTTTTTTAAAAATCAATATTTTTAACAAGCTGGGGTAATTTCTGTGTCACCTGACTTTCTGAACAGACCAGTAGTCATTAAGAATGACCTTTATTTCTATTAGTGTGCTTTCATTCAATAGCTGAGTCTAGGGCCATTATCTGGCTGAGTGGCATGAAAATTATGTGGTTCAATTGTTCCTTAATAGAAGATTTATCTGACAAATACTTTCCTAAAGTAGCATTCCATCATCAGTGCCACTCCCTCAGGTGCCATTTTATCAGGAAGTGTCATTATGAGAAGAAGGAATAAGACCCTCTCCTTCCACTGAGACACAACCAAACTAGTGGGTGAAAGGGCCCAGAAGAAAACAGTCTTTCAGCACAGCAAAGGGCTGCTATTGAGGCATCTGCCAGAGCTTGGTATAGTTCAGCCTGTATTAGCACTATGACAGCTATATTCAATTCTGATTTAAACAGAATGAGCTAGACCTCTCTCACACGGAATTTTTTGCATTTGGTATTTTTGGAATTCCTGTTTGTCTGCTATGGGGGAAAGTTCAGACAATTTTCCAGTAAGTTATTATTGCTCATCAGTTTTTATTCCTGATGAATGAGGATGCTTCAGACCATAAATCTTTGACTGGTCCAGGCTAAGTGTTGCCACTCCTGGGCTTCCAGCCAGCGTAATTTTGTAGGGAGAAATTATACAACTTGATGAGAAAGAAGTAAATAGTCCTGTGTTAGCAGCTATTTGAAATAGCAGCTGTTTAAGGCTATGCAGCAAGAGGGGATATTAGCAATATTACTGGGCCAACCGTAGGTGGTTACCATATGCACATATTGCCACACGCTGTGCCCTGTTTGTCTAATGTGAAACTTTTCATTTGCTGGTAAATGTGATGCTGATATTTATGGTGGCCACTGCTGAAGTACTTGAACAGATTCTGGTAATCTATCTCCATGCAATATGGATATGGGACGTGGGTAAGGAGGAGAGGAGTGCCCAGCCTTTCTTGTTTTGTATCCTTTGGGATCACAGCTGTGTCCCCTGTTCCTAATACCAATATAGAGGACTGAGTTTTTGCAGTTTGTCTTCATGGACCCACACACAGGTTTGGGTGTGATAGGGTTGGAGGGCGACCTGAGTGTCCACGCCATGACCATGTGCTCAAATAGACATGAGAAAAGTAAATTAAAGAGGCACAAACATGTTTGCAGGTCTCACAAGGACAGCAAGTGAAAGAGCTGCTGCAGGTTTTCATTCCTGCACCTTCATTCTTATTTATGTCAAAGAACATAAAATAAGACCCATTTATTTTCACTTTTCCTCTCAGACCCACCTAACTTGTGCCATTTTGTCCCCCAGTCACTAATGCAAGCTGCAGGATATACTGAGCCCTGATCCAGCAAATCTAAGGATAACTAGATCTAGAAACTCCTTAATTTAGAAAGCTTTGATCTGTCCTTTCCCAAGAAATTATAATGGTTTTTCCCTTAGTCCAAGTAGATGTGTGATAAGAGGTAAAATGTAAAAACAGCTCAATTTAAAGGGAATACCTTAAGTTATTTTAAAGAGTATTTTTTTAAAAAAAAAAAAGTTAGAATTAATTTTTCTGTCCATTTGGGGATTGTAAATAATATTTAAGTTGTCTTCACTGATGCAGGAATAGAAAAAGAGAGCAATGACAGATTTTAGGCATGTTGAAAAGAGAAAGGAAAACAAGACAGTATATTTCCTTAAAAATGTGTTGCAGGCAAAAAGTTTTCTTTTCTCTTTTGTTTGGAAATTTATACATTTCCATTAGTAATTAATGCAACCTTACTAAAGAATATAATGTGCTGAGCATGCATAAGATATAAGAATATAAAACCAAGTTAAGCAAGGGATTATGATTTTCGAAGATAATTTATTTTTTACATCAAGATTAGTGGTGGCTTGGGTCTCCCTAAATTCAATTCTCTGACATGTTATACATGGAGAAATAGCCATTTTATTTTTCTTTGTATGAAGTCAATACTTCTTTCTATTATAATCACATGTTCTTGGACTTAGTCTCCTGAATTATCCTTTGCTTGAGAGAGAATACATATTTTATTAGAAGAGTGGCATTTTCATAAAGCAAAACATTTGCCCTAGCATCTGCTTAAAAGAATAATGAGAGAAATA
Organism: Cettia cetti; assembly: GCA_013401135.1. Lineage (NCBI taxonomy): Eukaryota > Metazoa > Chordata > Aves > Passeriformes > Sylviidae > Cettia > Cettia cetti. The sequence goes on from VZUI01051672.1 coordinate 66,181, forward strand.
TACAAATTTAATAAGGACACAAACCTTTTCTTTGGCAGCATAAGGTAGCATGAAACCTGGCCTTTCAGATCAGAAATTATTTTTGGCCTCTGGAAATTGGGACCATCTCCTCTTAGACCTATTTGCAGCTGCTGGGTTAACCCAACTCTTCCAGGAGTGCTGCCCACCCTCTGCCTGCTTGTCACCAGTGCATTTACCCTGGCTGCTCACTTGCCTGCCTGGGAACCAGCCAAGCCCAAACGCTTCCCTGACCTGTCTGTGCAGCCATCTGGAAGGGGGCAGATGCCATTATTCAAAAGTACTCTGGTAGATGGCTTTAGGGGCAGGAAAAGCTCCCAGCAGGAGCAGGGACCATGCCACGTGGTTGGTAAAGCATCTGTCCTTGAAGAAAATGTTGCCTGTCTCAGGCAACAAGCACAGGGTATGTATGAAAAATGAAGAGGAATATAGTGTCTTGGGGTGGGATGGTGCCATGGCGTTTTTTGCACTTTGAGCAATAGAGTTTCTCTCCCCTATGCTTCTTACCCTGCATGAAGGACACCTTACTTCCCATCTCTTGGTAGACTTACATTGGAAAGCATTTCACAAAGGGAGGGATAAAAATCAATAAGGAAGGCAAAAAGTCAGAGCAAATGCAGTATGTGGGAGGAGAGATTGTCAGTTCCATGTCTTTAAGTAAATGCTGAGGGAAAAAAAGGTCTTTCCTGCATGACCCTGACTGCTATCTTGGAGCGTAAGGTGGAGTGCTTAATTCTGTCTTGCAGCCCTGCTCTGTCACTGCTTTTCCTGTGGTACCTGTGGATATGTCTGCTAATGGTGGCAGCGATGACAGTTGTTAACTGGACAATGTTTTGACACTGCCAAATCCTTTTGCACAGGTCATGGTCTGCCTGGTGGTAAATGGCAGTTGAAAAGCTCTGTGTAACACATTAACAAATTCTTTTGCTGTCCAGACCTCTGAAGTATTTTAAAAGGCTTGTTTGAAAGCTCAAGCTTTCCTGCTTCACAGCCCATTTTTTGTTTCTTGTCTCACAGTAATGAATTAACTCTCAGTACGAGTTACACTCCAGTGAAATGGTAGGCAGGGGCTGTACAGGGTGTGACCTTTGTAAGAAGGGTGACACTCCTTCCTGTGAGGCCCTCATGAAGTTGGCTTTGGAATATTTACCAACAACCCATCTCACAGGCAACAGCAGGATTTGCGCCTGTCTTGTTATAGTGAATAATAAGCTGTAAAGGCATTGATCTCAGTGGAGTTATTAATTGATACTGATGCAACAAAAACACCATTTGCCCAAATGTTATGGAAAGATGACAACCAACAGACTGAACAGATCTATTTCTCAGTGATCTCACAGGCTGGGGAGGTACCCAATCTGTCCATGCTGCTTTGGGCCATCTGAGCTTCCCTTGAGAATTTAGATTTCTATTTAAGCTGCATTCAGTTTTTATTCATATTGGCTTTGAATATGTTCATGTCTTTTTTTTTTCCTCTTTTCCTGCAGTAATAGTAAAAATCTGTTTTTCTTCCCTAACTATGTGCAGGCTGGCATGGCTTTGACTTACGATCCAACAGCTGCTATACAGAATGGGTAAGAAATGCATGTTTTCTTATGTCTTTTTTAAAATTATTTTGAATGTCATCTTCTGTTTTCTCTTTCTGTAGTGAAACTTTTTGAAAAGCAAATCCAGTCAGTCATATTTTTCTGAAACATATAATGCTATATTGTCAAGTTCTTTAGTTTTCCTTTTCTTTTTATGCCTTCTTGTTTGCAATATCCATTTGAATGGGAAGTTGTTTTTTCCTAATAGTTTCCATCTCTATTTGGCAAATGTTAGTAGATGTCTTTTTAATCTCTCTCTGTCATGAAGTGGAAACCAGTAAAGTTTCCCTTTACTGACTTGGCTTTTGTTAAAATCATCATTGAAGATTCCAGCGTATTTTGAAAAATAGAGCTGTTACTTCATCTGGGGTTCTTTCTGCAGGCTGGCTGCCTTCCATGGCATTGTCTGAATAAAAATGCCAGATAGGGAGAAAGCCTTAAATTAGTGTGTAAGCAGATGGGATTTAAGGGTAAAATTCTGAGCAACGCTGTTCTTTATTTCTCAGCTACCATTTGCTGACACAAGGAATTGCAATTTTTTCTCAAATTGAGCAGTGAAATTACATCACCATATTATTTACCTGCATGATTACATTTCCAATTATTTCATAAACTAGAAAAACATATCCTTGAAATTAAGCTCTCTTTTCAGCTAGGTTAATTTGAAAGGAGGCAGGAAGTTCAGCCCTGAACTCTTTGACAGTCAGTCTTTGATCAGAGAGATGCATGTTATGATTATCAAATTCCCTGTGTACTCCAACCTGTGTTCTCCAGCTGAAGGGGAGAATTTATTGATATAAATAAGAATAGGTTTATTTGTCAAATATTTGTTAGGGCACTGCTAGCTGAAGCATTTAGGAAAGAAACCCCAAATATTCCCAGTAGTTGAAAACAAAATCAGTAGTAATAGTTGGTCTATTTTGCTTAATTTTACAAGCAGTAATTTTGTAGGACTTATGATATTCCTGTGTTGTGGAGGAAGTGGCCAAACTCAGAAGAATAGAGAGCTTGTTTGTAGTTGTGATTTCAGAATTCTCTACTTCTGTTTCCCAGTTTTGACCTCCAAATGAGTCATCCCTCTGTATTGTCTTACTTTTCAGCTGGTAAAACTTTATAATCTATAAATAAAAACATCACTGGTTCATAATCCACCAATGTTTCATGTGGACAACTGGTGCCCTTTTTTCATATAAATTCCTGCATGTCAGTTGTATGAGTGTTATGGAAACTGTAGTTTCAATGATCCATTGGGACTGATAATTTTTATTCAAGAATAATTCTTTTGAAGTTATAAAAGTTATCTCAATATCAGATATTCTTTATATCAAAGAACATTCATGGTGTTCAGGCTGCTCAGGTGGTTCGGTCACTTATTTGTTTGAACATGCTGTCACTGATCATTGGGTAAAGAAATTGTGCCCAATGGAGAATTTCCATTCTGCAGTTTTTTCAGTATTCTTCTATTTTTAAGGCAAAAAATAATTTAATTACAGTACCAGATATCTATCTAAGACTGACAGTTAATTACTACTTTGACTTATATATTTTTTCTAAAGTGTCAAAATATTTTCAGTTTTATCAGGACTAAACCATCATTCAAAATGCTTTTCTGGTGAGATCATGATTGTGTGCAGTATCACAAGGATCACCAGGACCCTTTTGCTTCAACAGAATTTTTTTAATCTCCCCAGACATTCACACAGTAATCTCTACATATCCTGTAGTTTTAAGGGTTTTTTCTGTTTTCCATAAGTCTTTTTACTTGCAAGTACAGTGAAACTCTAGCTCAGGAGTTGTATTTTAGTAAAGTCTGGGAGCACCTTGATGCTTTGCTTGTGAAATGTGCTAGTGTGATCTGTTGCTCGCTGACACAAGACACAGGCATCAGTGTGCGGCCATGGTGAAAGAGACTTAAAGGCTCTTATCTCCACGAAGTAACACGGGTTCGCTCAGCAAAGGGACATCTTCCTCACAGGGAGGGCAGTGTGGAAGTGAGCACAGAGCTGATGCTGTGCCCACACCCACCCTGTGCTTGAAAGGGTGCAGAATACTTTGGCTGTAATGTGGGCCAAGCCACTAAGGTTTGCGTGGAACAATGTCACTCAAAGGCCTGTGAAACACAGACCTTTTCCTTGTAGCATTCAGCTGGGGCCACCATGGTGGAACTTAAGTGAACTGTGTGTGGGGATGAGAAATGTAAAGATACCAAGTCAAAGTGATAATTCAGAAGAGTTATGAACCACCAACAAAATTTTAAAAGAAATATTAACTGCACATGCTGACATCTACTTGAGTTCTTTGTAGGGTTGATGAATGCATTTGGATGCACCTAAGTTGTTAAATCCACACAGGATTATGTTGAGGATGGAAGCTTACTAGAGAAACATGTCTGTGCAGCTGATGTCATGGGGTGGTATTTAAAATTTACAGTTCCTTAAGAGGCATGGGTTATATTAGGTTTTGAGATGGGCAATAATCAAATCTCAGGGAAGAATCTGGACTCTTGTTTCCAAATGAAAAGGTAGGTTCTTATTGTTCATGGTGTCGTACTATCACTTTTATTACCATATAACTGCATATTTGCCTTGAAAATCTATAGCAGGAATAAAACAAAAGAGAGTGTGAGAGGCTTTCACTAAAAATTACTATGATTTTTTTTCCTACTAAGGAATAGATGATTTTCTTCTGAGTCTATTACATTGTAAAGCTTGATTCTCCATTTCATTATATTGTTTTTATGCCTGTGTAGCTCTGTTTAAGCATCCAGTGGAGTTACATCAGCATAAAACTGGTATAATGGATTGGAGAATCCAGCCCATGGTGTACCATAGCGTTGCAGAATGAGGTACTGAAGATATAGTGAGCACACACTTCAGTAGATAAGATCTTCTCACTTGGCAACCACCCTGCTTTTTGTTTGTTTGTTTGTTTTATAATCAGCCTTTTCTGAATTGTGTTTACAAAGGTACTCAGTTTTTTTTTGGGGGGGTGTAGTGTGCCTATTGTAATATGCTATTGATTTTTCAATTTTTGGCATTAACATTTTTTTAGTAGTTTTTTGCACTCATACAAAGGAACAGGATAGAGCTCTTGTACTTGCACTGCAAGGAAGATAATTTAAAATGTTCCTGAGGCTGGATTCCTCCTGGCCATTTGACTAAGATTGCAATGTACTGTATCAGTTTAGTATCTCATATCTGGGGGACAATTTTGTGCATTTGCTGGCCAATGGGCTCAATACTCAGACAGGTTTTTTCCAGCTCCAACATCTGACTGTGTGCCTTGTTGCAACAGAAAATCGCTGCCTTGATAATGCTTGGTAATACTCTTACATTATGTGAGCCCCAGGATACTATTTATGAATCTAACATTTTCAGTACTGCCTGCAGGCACGAGGCATGAGCAAATGGTGTTTATTGCAGTGCAAATAGGATCTTGCTCTTGTGCAGATTCTGTCTGGAAGCTTGCACATTCCCCAGTAGAATGGGAACCATATGGATTTTTTTTTCCACTTTTTGGCAGGGAAAAAGTGACCAGACACTGCAGATAATGCAGTCCCCAAATGCAAAGGGATGGTTGGTGTAGCAGGGGTGTATATGCTCTGTCTGCTAAGCAACAGAAACTGTTGTTAAAGTACTGCCTCTGTGTGCCTGATGAGGTACTGGAAATAGGCTTCTTTTAACATCGCTCAAAAATGTGTTCTTTTGAGCCCCTTATAAACCCCCGTTCAGGAACTTCCAGGAGCATCTGTTTGCCTACTAGTGATGAGTTTCCCCTTTGCTTATGAAATCTAGGCATGCTGAAAAAGTCTATTTTTAATACAAGGGTGATATCCATTTTGTCTTGCCCTTGCCACCTGCATGCTTGTGCTCCTCGCATTGCAATTCCAGCTGAGGAGCAGGGACATTGCCTTGCACCTGCAAAAAACTGCACAGACCAATGTAAGGATGCAAACTGCATTTGCAGAAAATGCAGCTGAGCCTTCTGAAGTTTTCTCCTTAGAGCTCACAGGTCAACCACACCACAAAGCTCACAGCTCTCATAATACCTAGTGCACTGTACTAGATACACTGCATTTTAATGCCAGGAAACTTGGAGGCATACTTTAATACAAGTCATAGCCAGTATAATTCATATGTCTTTCCACTCCTCAATATTCTGATGACCGGGAGTCCTGTATTCCCTTGAATGAACTTACAACATGCATCTTCCACCTCATTTCGCCTCTCCCTAAGTTTGAAGAAAAAAAAGAAGGGAAAGACTGAATATAGCAAGGGCCTCAGCTGCAAATCGTGTTGTCGTGCTTTAGGGTTTGTGCCAGAACAGACCACTCTGTTTCTGTGGCTTTGTTCCCCTTGTCTCTTAGTAGATCCTCAGCATGTCACTTATGCCAGTTACATTAGAGGCTATTAGCCCATTTGTATGTAAAGGGAATTTAGGGAGATGCCTTGGTGTCCCATGGGTGAGGGCGTGTTGAGGCCTCTTCGTCAATGAGCCCTGCCCTGGCAGCAAATGACTCCAGCAGTGTGGCAGGTTGAGCATCCCACGCCTGAGGGTGGCTCTCCTTGAGTCCATCCCCAGCAAGGACACCTCTATCCTCACCACACCATTGTACTTCACATATGGTATCCACATCCTTTATTATTAGATCCTTTAGGCCACAAGAGGCACTGAGGAAAGAAGACAAGCCTTTGTCTCTTCATGTAAGAAATTCCTGACTGCAAAATGATTTCTTTGCAGCCTGTTGCAGTGACTGAGGTTGTTACACTTGATTTATTATTATTATTATTATTATTATTATTATTATTATTATTATTATTATTATTATTATTATTATTATTATTATTATT
>VZUI01051677.1:0-95523 GCA_013401135.1 Cettia cetti
TAATAATAATAATAATAATAATAATAATAATAATAATAATAATAATAATAATAATAATAATAATAATAATAACAACCAAAGCAATAACAGCAAAGCTGTGTGGGTCATGCAGCACCGGAGCACATTGCACAGGGAAGTTGTCAAATCTGCAAGTTAATTTTTCACAGCCCAGCTAGACTAAGACAGAGCTGACCTGATCCCACAGTGGCTACAGTCCTGCTTTTTGCTGGGATTTTGACTAAAAGACCTTAAATGTTCCCCTTCCAGTGGTGTTTTGATGACTCTATGAAAGCAGCTGCAGGATGCTGTCCTGACACAAGATGTACTTGAACAGCCCAAACCTTGATAAGACAACAATGTCACTGTGCCTGTTATCTTTGTGCCTGAGACTTTCCCTGTCTGCCAGTGGTGGTATAACTCTTACTGAAACAGGCAGGCAAAACATCCCACAGTGAAAATAGTCATGCTTTTAAGTACAACTTTAATTACAATGACAAAGATCATTGATTTTCACACATGGAAATAAATTTACTCTTATGCTTGTGCTTACAAGATCCAGACCCTAAGTATGAAATTCTTGGCTTGCTTCTAAGTTCTTGAGCTGGCTGCTTTCATCTGTTTTATTTTTCTTTTATTAAGAATTAATTAAAGCTATCAAGCTCATCTTTCTGAATAAAGTCAAGCTCCTCTGCTTAGGTAAGTATAGGCAGTACTTACAGCTGCAGGCAGTATAAAGTCTATTTTAAAACTGGTTTTGATTTTAAAGGGTCACTGCCAAGGTGATTAACATGGAATCTAAATAAGCTTTCAACATCCCTGCTTCACTCTGATGCTGATTTAACTAGTAAAATCTGTCCAACAATACCAGTTTTAAAACCCAGCCATGACATGGCAAAAGGCTTCTTGAAGTCCAAGGAGATTATGTCTGCTGTGGCACTCCTGTCAGCTGTCATTGTCCCTTCTTAGGAGAAGTTAATCAAATTTTCTCAGCCTGACCTCTGCTTCAGGCAGCCTGGACCTGTCTAAGGCTCCACCTGCCCAATGCTCCCTGTCAGGCTCCTGCTCACTGCTGCAGCCAGGCTTGGCTCCCTCCCAAACAGGGGTGCCAGGTCAGCTCCCCTCCCTGCCCAGCCTCTCATCTGCCTCCTCCAGCTGGCAGGGAGTCCAGCCTTCCTGCCTCTTCTGTCCCTCTCCTTCCTCATCTAACTTAGAAATAATGGGAAATTCTGCTTCACTCTTTCCCCTGTGTAACAGGGTGGGTATGTATACCTTTCCCAAATTTCAGTGCTTTCATGATTATCCACCACCCTTAGCTGAAATGGTGCTGTAGGGAATATGGGGAGGGATGAAGACCTCCCCCAGCACTAGGTTGTAACATCTTCCTTTTATCTCAAATGTTTATTCACTATTAACCTCATTTTCTTTTACTCAGATCAAGTGCGTTTATTATATGGAGAGCTTTTAGTGATGTTTTTAATTAAGGTTGTCTAATAATTTCCTTCATAGCATTTGGTTTTCAGTATAGCTTATAAGCCCAGGAATGTTAATCATTCTGGGTTAAATTTTGCATGCTTTGTTTTCGCCTAAAGTGGAATTGAATATGAGATCATCAGCTACCCTGCTCCTGCATCCTATTTTTCTTCCCCAAAATATTCTCTTGTTTTAATAAAGTGCAGTAGTCTGGGAGCCAGATGATCATAAATTGCACTTCCATAATTTCTACTCCATAATGCTAATAATTCTGTGCAATTGTATCTCTAATCAAGCAAGGTGTTATGCATTTTTTGCATAGAAAGCAGAAAACCATCAGTCCATCAGCTTAATCAGTGAAATGGTGGAGGTTTTCAAAGATTGTGCAAGGTCACCAGTGCAAACTGGGATTAAAACTTCATGGAATAAATGTGATATTGTCTGCCACACACAGTTGCCTCTAGACTGCTTGTTTTTGCAAAATATTAAGCAGAAGAAGCCAAGACATGAATAGACCTTGTGTGGCCATCAGACTTTTACACTGACAGCAGAGGATGTCATGCATCCCATAGAGCACATCAATGACTCCTACTTGAGGAGGGGCTCCTGGGCCTTTCCCAACACTCGTGATGGCTGGCTGAGAGCCTAAGAGCAAGTCTGCCAGATCAGCATGGGCAGTAACACATAATTTCTAAAGGTTTAAATAGAAAAGTTATTGTGATTATTAGAAAAAAAAATAAAAATAATGTCTAAATTTCCATTCTAGTGTACATTTCAGCAATGCTGAGCTGGAGTCTTGATAACCTTTCCCTTTTCTCTTTCCATTCTCCTTCTCCCTTAGTCTCTTTCCTTTCTTTACAAGGTTAAGATTACATGCAAAATGTAAATTCAGGATTTCAGATAAATTTTCACTCTTTTCTTGTTCACTGTGTCCCCTTTGGGAAGAAGACTGCCCCCAGAAACTCTCCACAACCTGTAAGACTCACTGGGGCAGACACAGCGCCTAGGGCTTCTCAACACCAGTAATTTGAGCATGAGCTCCAGCAAGAAGTGTTCAGTTCTCAGAACTCCAACAGGGAGCTGCTCTCTTTTGTTCTATTTACTTCTAATGTCTTCAGCAAATTGGCAGAAAGGCTTTCAAGCCTAGCCTATACTCTTCCAGCATCCACCAGTTGAAAGCAGACATCTCACACCTTTTCTCCTCCAGGATTTGGGTGCTCAGGGGTCTAAAGGGGCGTGGGCAGTTCAGCTGATGCTGAGCACTTCTGCCCTCCCTGTGCTGCAGAAGAGTGTGCAGCTGTGGCCCAACCCCATTGGCCTCAGCCACGAAGCAGTTTCATTGAAGCTACCCTTAAAGCACACAGGCTTTGCCCACTGTAAGGAAAGCTGCCTTCACCTTTGGCACTGAATTCGAGATCACTCACTCTTCTGCTTCTCCTATAATACTTAGGTCCAAAGGATAAGGAAGACAGCCTGGCTTTAAAGTTCTCCTATTCTGTGGGGTTAACCCTCACTTTCATCCTGATACTTTCCATTCATTTTTGTGAGTGTGATTTCTTGAATATATCAGGTCACAATCTCTGGCAGCAGAAAGAGAAGGGATGAAAACCATTGTTATACAAGAACGCTAATTCTGAGAGCGAGCATCGAGAGGTTGGGTCAGCCTGTGCCACATTGTGAGCATTCAGCAATGCTCCATCCATTTGTGTGACAAGCCTCATTATGAGGAAGCTTTTTAAAAGCAATTCATTCTGAGGAAGCTTTGGACACAGCTCCAAAAGCAGAAAATAAAACCTAGGAGAACAGGGGAAAGCAAAAAGAGCAGGCAGAAGAAACAATCAGGAAGACATACAAAAATCAGCTCTTTTGCAAGTTCATTTTTTCATTACATTTGACATTCTTTGGGAGACAGAAGTGCTCTGCACACTTGTGGCCTCAGGCAGTGAAGCTGGAGGAAGATATTTCAAGAGCTGCAAAACACACACATAGCTGTATAGCACAGAAAAGATATAAAACTGAATTGACAAGATTGTGATGCTAACTTGATCCTGAATTACATCAGCCATGGTAGTCTATTTTGAAGTAGAAAATTGCACATAGTTCTAGCTATTTTTCCACTTTTTTGGACCTTTGGGTAGTGCTGAAAAGATGTGTTATCTAAAGTTCAGCTGAGGAATGAAAGTCAAACCCAATATAAAGAGATTAGATAGGTTTCCTGATGAAAACAAGCAGTACCTGCAAGTTGTGTGTGATTTTCTGGGAGATGAGAGATAACATCAGCAACAGTTCTGATCGGACAGTTACAAAAATATATAACTTGATGAAGACCTATGGATTCTAGCAACCTTTGTGACTGTCATTTTTAACTTAATCTCACCATCACCAAGAAATTAAAAGGAAACAAAACACTTTGTTTCGTGCTCCCTCTGCTGTTCTGGAGCAGCAGGTAGCTGACAAATGCTGTATCCTAGAGTTATGATATTTGACAAAATTTAGTGATGAAGAAGCAGAAATAACAAACTGTGACTTTCAGCACAGATTTTTGTGTACTTGGTTTTTGCCTTATTAAACACATGAACTAGAAAAGCAGTATGTATTTTAGTTTAGAAGAAAAGTCAATTTCTCTTTTTGAGATTGATAGAAAAATAATTTCTAATGTTTGTTGAACTACGGGGAACCTTGGAAAAATCCCCTCCTGGCAGATGCCTCGGGCAAGGCTGTGAGACTGAGTGGCAAATTGAATTGGAAAATTCTCTCCAAATACTTGTTGCTATTAAGATTTCAGTCTCAGTCTAAGATAATGATTGATTAGGCCTCAGCTAGACTTATTAGCCAAGCAGAACTGAGGATTTAACTGAGATGCTCAGAGAATGTAAATACACAATACTAACTATTAAAATGAATTTGAAAGATAAAAGAAATAAAATAGTGTTTTCATAGAATGGAAATTTGTACTCATTGGGTTTACAGAAAAATAAAAATAATTTTGAGATAGGTTGAAGTGTTCAAGACCAGGCTTGATGGGGGCCTGAGCAGCCTGGTCTAGTCCATGGCAATGGGGCTGGAACTAAATGATCTTTAAGGTCCCTGCCATCCCAAGTCATTCTGTGATTCTCTGGTGTTCTGGCTTTGGTGCAAAAAAATTTTTTCTGCTCTTCACAGCAACCACAGGTACTATATTGAGGGATAATTCCTCTCACACAGCAATGATATTTCTGCTGTAGGTCCTGCTGGAAGAGGAAAGAGTGATGTCAGAGTAGAGGGTGACCTCTTTAGTCTTTTTGGTAAAAAATGAAAAGAGATCAGAAGTCCAGTGGGACTTCTGAGATGAAATAGATTTGATTTATACAGAATGAGACACATCTTAACTTTCAGAAGAACAGAAGCCAACCTTTCTCACATAAAAATTGTATCAGTAGATTTTTTTTATATCTGATTAAAAATGGGTTTGGGTTCCAGCAATAACTCAAGGGAAAACATGCATTGTAAATACAAAGTGGAATAAGGAAAGTACATGCATAAACATCAGTGACATCTATAACCCCAACTTCCTCACTGGGAACTTGTAATGTTCTAAAGCACCAAAGCAACAACCAGCTGGATGTTTGAATACATTCTTATGGTCCTAAAGCTATAAAATTATAGTCCTCTACCAGAACATGCATAATTTTACTACTTTGTCCTTTTATTCTACCATGTTACTACTTCTGCCCTGGAACTGCATCCATGCAATCCTTCTGCATGGGCCACAGTGGCAGAGATCAGCGGGTTAGATCTACTTTGGTGGCATAACTGAAGACCAGCCTTGTCCCAAGGCAGACACCAGGCCCCCAAGGACAGCAAGATCACATCAGCAGAGCACCTGCGTAAACAGCTGGGGAACCAGGCCACCTCCTCGCTGTATCCCATAGCTCTGACCTTACCACGCTCTTCACCACCTCAGAACTGCCCTTAAGATCAGTTTCAGAGGGGTATAAAAGATCTTCCTTCAGCAGAGAAACTTGCATAAAAAGATGTGAGAAAATTCCACCGGCCTTTTGATTAACTCCAAGGAACAGAACTTGCTAATGTAATGAAGCATGACACATCATCAAGACACTGCATTTGTCTGCAGAAGTGTCAAACAGTACAGCTTCATGAAGCATGAATAGTGTGCATTAGAGAAAGAGACAAAGATTTAAGTTTTATTTCAACCTCAGCTACCAGCCTATCACCCCTAGGGTAGAGATGCTTCCATATCCAAGATTGCATAGTTTAGAAAGACACATAAAATATTACGGTATGAATAATAATGGAATCATCAAACCTAGATATCTTGTTGTTGGAAATAGTAGGTAAATTCCATCCTTTCTATGATAAACAATTTCTTTCTTTAAGGGTATCCTAAGAAAAATTAATTCTTCCTTTAAAATAAAATGAATAGGACAAGGAATAACACAAAAATTGAATTACTTACATTATTAATTTGATTCAATTTTACAAGAGAAAGGTAGGTTCAGGGAAAATTTTCCTTGTGATTTGCTGAAAAATGTGTTTTTAATGGGATGTATGTGCTTAAGTGTTCTGAGAGTTCAGGGTGATGATGTACAGCTGTGTCCTATTTCCCTCTGTGAAAATTACAACATCTATGAATTATGTTTATAACATCCCAAAGCCAGAGAGAGAGATTAGATCTGGCAGCATTAGGGTCTAATTTTAGAATGCACCCAGTTGCCTGATAATCATTTACACCAGAGATGCTACTATGCTTTCTTATGAACTGCAGCTTATTATTGGTAATATATTACAGAAAATAAACCTTGTCCTCATTTCTGCAGTGACTTTTGAATGGCTAGAGCCACGAGAAAGAAGCCTCAGCTTCTAGAAAAATAGCTTTAACTCCAGGACAATGATTCAGGTCAGGTCTTAACCCAGGTGATGGAAGTCACCTCACAGGCTCTGGGCCAGCTGCAAGCCTATTCTCCCCAAGACACTGCAGAGGCTGTGACCTTCATGGCTGCTTTTGGGCCATCCTCCCCTTCCTTCAGTACCACTTTCAGTCTGGCTTGGAAACCTGCTCACAGCCTTTTTTCCTTTTATGCAATGTCATATTTAAAAATTAACTGGTTCCAAACTTGGTTTTTTCCTAGTCCTTTTTGACTCATGAGACATCTCCATTTCTGATGAAAATGTCCTTTGATGTCTTAAAGACTCTATATTTGGCCTTAGCACCACCCCAAAATGGTACAATGAGGTATTTTAATGAGACAAGTCTCTACCAAATAGGCAACAGAGCTGCTAATATCCCATTCTTAGCATTGTCACAATATTCATTGGGGCTATGTAAAGATTTGGTATTTATTATTTCAAAGAGGTTTCTCTTCTGGAATTTTCAAGTGTCTTCTTCAAGGTTTGAGTAAAATATTCTTAGATCATTACCTGAATTTCATCTTCTTAGAAACAAAAATTACACAACTGGAATAATAATAATAAGCAAAATAGAAAGAAGAAACTCCAAACAACAAAACCAACAACCAAACCATAACTGAACAGGCACTAAGACTCTTTTTCACCTGAAATAATCAGACCAATTTCATTCCTTTTGTACCTAATCTAAAACAAGTTGAAAGAAAAAATAAACACCATCCTGAAATGCTGTAGAAGGATTACCAGGGTAGTGACACTTGATCACGTTGCCCAGTTATTTTCTGCGTATCAGTTCCTGCACAGCATGGTCTGCCTGAGAGGTGTGTAAGATCAACAGCTGTAAAAACAGATCAATAGCTGCACTGAAGTTTCACACCTGCATGCAGAGACTTCTTCATCAACTGCATGAACTTTGTCCTTTAACTGTAAGGCAAAGAGGCTTTTTAAGTGTCATGCTGCTGTTTCCTCAGTAAACAATGGGCATAATTAAAGCTATTAAGTATCCTTCAGGAAAAAGGGTACCAGTACTAAGGTGGAAAAATTATGGCTTAGCTGGCTGGATTTGTAATTCTTCTACTGCAGATGATAAACCACTACCAAATTAAAAAAAAAAAAAAAAAAAAAAAAAAAAAGCGGTAGTATTTTTTGTTATTGCATGGAAAATGGCTTACAATACACAGCTGTAAATGCAGTTCATAGTGAAATGTTATTAATAAATAGGCTTTTGACAAGAAAAGTTTAGTTTAGTACAGCATAATATTTCACTGGACTGCACTGCACTTAGTAAACAGAGCTACCTACAGACCTGAAATAACATAGCTGGAGAAAAATACATGAGTTAGCAGAAACACTTTGAAAGTGTGTCTTTAAAACTAGAACTCCATGATGTAGTAATCACTTGCTGTTCTCAAAGGAGACTAAGAAGTAGAAGAAAAAGAAGTGTAATTTATCATTCTCTGAGCATTCATTTTAGTAGAAAAATGATGCTGACTGGAAGAACTTAGTTTGGGTTTTTATTTTTTTTCCAAAGCCATCAACTATGTAAATGATACAGACCATATTGATAAATGGCTAAAATGGAATGGAACAAACCCCAGAATAGGAATCTGTGACAACAGCTGTCGAAAACCGAATATCTTCATCTTTCATTTAGAAACCTCCAGCAGGTTGAGAGAGTTATTCCAGGCTGCAGAAATGCCTTTGGGATGTGCTCCTACTGGCATCCTTGTACCACCTGCTTGGGAAGTACTGTGCCATGGGCCTTAGCATTTGTACAGACTTGTGTGAGAGGGAAATGTCAGCTTCCATCTGATGTCTCAGTTTGCAGCTACAAGAGCCCTGCCTGCACCAGCCGTGCCCGGGCTCACGGAGGCAAGACACGCACAAGCAGAGAGGGCTCTGTGACTCTGATTTCAGGGAGGTGGAATCTGCATCCTGACTTCTCCCCCTAGCAAAGCTATTATGTGGTGAATGAACAGTAGATTTCATGCATGTGAAATGAGACTTATTATGTACTAGCTGCTAAAGGGGTCTCCAGGAGCATTGCTCCCTCAGCTTTGGGCTTAAGGCTTTAAAAGCTCCCTATCAGAAACACATTTCCCACCCCCCCACCCCCCCCCCCCCCCAAATCTATTCAGGTATTGGTATGTCTTCCTTTTTAAAATATTTCCCATGTCATGGCCGAAATTATCTATACAGTGAGAGACCTTATGTTCTCCCCCTGCTCTTTTTATAAACAATATTTTTTATATCTCAGGGGAAGTGGTCTGAAAAAAGTTTTATGTACAGTGATTAGGCTGGGGAATGATTAGAGATAAGATATCTGGAGAATAGAACTAACTGCACCCTACAGGTTATAGAAAAACAATAATATATAGAAAAGTAAGCACTGAAAATTGGAGAAGCCAACAGAACTGAAAATGGAACTTAACACTTTAGGCAGAAAAAATTGTGTACAACAATCTTGTATTGTGAAGGAACACTAAACTGTTATGGTGTTCCCTCCATTTCTTGGAGGGAAGCGGCTGGTGATGTAAATAATTTTCCATTTTGGTTTTTAAATTCTTTTTGATCAAAAAATCACTTCCGTTTAACACAGAATATCTTATAAGGAAGGCCTCCAACGCTAGTATATACCAGTGTTTTACTGACATGGGACTAGTTCTTTCACCACAGGAAATATTTTACCTATTTAACAGTAACATTTGGTATGCTTACTCTTTGATGCATCTGCACCACTTCTAGGCAGCTACTGTTGTGTTCTCCATGATATTGAGTGTTGAAGCCAATTGCATTTCTGCCACAAACAAAAGTTATTTCCTTCTCAGAGCAGGAGGCAACCACAACCAAGAGTTTAAGAATCAGTATTTTAACTGAATCAGTATTTCAGAAATCTTACAAACTCCTTTGAGTACCCCTGACAGGATATAAAGTTCAGTATTCAAGGAATCAATCAGGGACTCCTCTGAAAAATGAATCTGTGTTAAGTATGGAATCACAGAATCATTTAGGCTGGAAAAGACCTGCAGGATCATGGGTTCCAACCATAAGTGTAGCGGTGCCAAGTCCAGCACTAAACCATGTTCCCCAGTGCCACATCTACACCTCTTTTAGATACCTCCAAGGATAGCAACTCTATCACTTCCCTGGGCAGGCTTTTCCAATGTTTGACAACCCTTTCTATGAAGAAATTTTCTATAAAATCTGACCTAAATCTCGCCTAGCACAACTTGAGGTGATTCCCTCTTATCCTATAACTGGGAGAAGAGACCAATCTCCCCCGACTCCAACCTCCTTTCAGGTTGTAGAGAACAATAAGGTTCCCCTTGAGCCTCCTTTTCTCCAGGCTCAGCCCCACCAGCTCCTTCAAGCTGCTCCTCACAAGATTTGTGCTCCAGACCCTTCCTCATCTACATTCCCCTCCTCTGGACCTCCATGTCATCCCTCACTTCAAGGTTTTTCCAGTAGTGAGGAGCCCAGAATAAAACAAGGGATTCAAGGTGCTGCCTCACCAGTGCCCAGTACAGAGGACAAATGAGCAAAGAATAAACAACAAAAAGGGAGGCCTGAACTCCTCTGAATACCCCAGTCATTAAAAAACCTCAAACAATGAAACACAAGTCTTCCTAAGAATACATAAGCCACCACAGTAAAAGATGGTTTCTATGCTTGATACTTTATTGCAGTGAGAGCATGGGAAGAGATCCATCCTGGTAAGTAGTTACTTAATTTTTATGTTTTCTTGCTGTTCATTCCAATGCATTTACAACAACTCACTTAAACTACTTTCACTCTGAAAAATTAAGCCCTGGTGCTGCATTTCAATCTTAAGAATTTATTTCATTGCCAGATGTTAGAAGGACACAGGAAATAAACACTTGAAAGAAGACAGAAGCTGTTTGTGCCTGGCTTACTTTACAGCTCTAAGCTTTTCTTTTTACACATACCATAAACCTGTAAAGCCCATATTCCAAGATTCCTACAAATAATTTCCAAGTATCCGAGTATTTTTCTAAGATTCTGGTTACTTCTATGTAGACAGCAGCTCTGGTTTACTGCATTTAAGAAATAAACAAAACAGTTTTAAACAGTTTTAAAGACAAATCACCTTTCTGATTCTCCAAAGAAGGAATCTCACTTAGACACAGGAAAATCTATTGTCCTCTCATCCCTAGGCACAACTCCCATTAAAGCAGATCAAAGAGGGAATACATTTTCTCATATTTGGATTTTTAAAACTATCTCAAGGAGGACCCATGAAGAATATTAAGGCCGTTCTAATGGACAAGCCATTGAAAAAGAGAGCAAAGCACATACATTTTATTGAGCAGGAACAGCAATATGGGACACATGGGTTGTTACACTGGCACAACCCCATTTACCGGCTTCAGTGTATCACCCTTGTCCAACAACACTGAGGTGAAAAACAGAAATCAAGAAAAAGAGAAAAAAAAATCAGGTGTAAGACTCGGGCCCACAGCAGAAGACCAGCAGTGGGACTCATTGTGGGGTCTCTGCAGCCAATTAGAAAAATCATGGAAAGAATAAGAGGCATAGATGTGTCAGGAAGAGCATCCCAGGCTCCTTGCAGATAACCTTAATTTAAAGCCCACAAACCTGTTTCTGCCTCAGAATCCATAACACAGAAATTTTAACTTCGGTTGTACAGTAAACATGAATATTGGGCTAATATTGAAATTTTTCTCCTTCCACAATGAAAGCCACAGATGTTACGTTGTGTTTCTGTATGCAACAGCTTCACAATCAGTTTCAGACAGAACTGGAGCAGGTGGAAACTTCAAAAATGTATGACCACCAATTTGTACCCCAGGAAATGCAGACTTAATTTAGAAACATTCAGAGGAAAATAAGATAATGTCATGTTCTGCTTTTCTCACTTTTTAATGCGCTCCTGGAACAACCAGCAGTGAATATACACACAAAACATACAAATATGTCCTACACACCCTATGCAATCTTTCTGCACTATTTCTTCTAAGGGGTGAACAAAGACCATTCAGTACTCTAAGCCTGACAGATATTCTCAGCACCCCAGAGTAACTGCCCTCCATGTGCTCCATTTGTTTTGGAGTGGAGCCAGATAAAACACTCAAAACTTAAGTTCATTTTTTTCTCCCCAAATGCGTCTGTATTCTTTTACACCGTTAAAAAGAAGAAAACACATTGTGTAGTGTCCTATTAGTACTGTGGGTTCATTGTTCACAGACAGATTGAAAGCTGTCTGGGAATAAATCAAAATAAAGATTTTTTATCAAGTCACCGAAATCTAAACATTTTTTGTTACAGCTTTATACTTGACATATAGAGCATTTATTTTATATAATATCAGTGTTAGAGCTCTTTTATCCCTTCCTTCTGTTACCACGTTTGAGAAGGGGCAACAAAGCCTAATGTGTTCTGAGTTTTGACCAGCTTCCTTTGTGTTTATAGTATTTCGTGCCATACCTTTGAGGCCTGAATATGCTTTTCAGAAGGAAAAATATATCCCATCCTGCTGAAACTTCTGTCCTTTGGCTCAACCAATTAAATATTATCTTCTATGGTGGATACACTCAACTCCTTAACCAAACTAGGAGCAGCTTGGTACAAGCTCCGAAGGAGGCAAAGGGCTGAGCTGTAACCAGGCCAAGAACTTTTCCAGTTCCAATCTGCTGTCTAAAAACCCTCTCAGGAGCAGAGTGACACAGGGAGCATCAATGCAGATGAGCTTGGAACAGGATCACACCATTAGCACATCAATAGCGGGTGCCTTTTCCCAGACTCACTGATCAAGGAACAAAGAAACTTGTGGATACAAGGAGTCTCATGCATACCTTTTCCACCCCATGTCATCTGACTGCAAGCCAAGCACTTTATCCCATAATTATGACACTCTAAGCAAGCCTTCTTCCAGTTCTTCCTGTTAAGCAGCCTGGCTGCACCAGTGATCTCCCTTTGAGCTGGGACACCTCTCAAGGTTCTCCTTGAGGCAGAGAGACTTTTTACCAACACCAAAATTTTGGTAAGTGACCAATATAATTAGTAACCTTGTACTGTTGTGCACTATGATTTTGTCTTTGTCTAATTTTGATTTTTGTCCTGTTCAAATGATTGTGCAATGCAGTAATGGTTCAGTGAACTTTGTTAAACCATGCTTTAACAGCATATTTCAATTTAAAAAAAGTTTATGACACCAGCTTAACTGCTGAGAAGAATTACACATAATCACAGTTTGTTATTTCTTAGGTGAAATGTATTTAGTTTAGCCATTTAAAGAAAGAAAATTCATAAAAAGAATTATTTCCCCAGAAGATAGACGGTAAGAAGGAAAACTATCAGTTTCCTTCCTAACCTTTTACAAGGCTGCTTCTTAACAGCTTCTGTGTTAGAGAACAGCCCTTTCTCCATATACAGCAAAAAACAACCCCTTGTACATGAGAATTTTCTTCTCTACAACCAATGAACACAGCAGTTTTATCTCCCTGTCTTCTGACTCTGTATTTCTGTATTGTGATGTACAAACTAAAGCAAAATATTACTTATGTTGCTCAAAGCCATTCCTGTTTTACTCCCAATTCAGCAGAGCAGTGGGATTAGAAGCTATTCCCATGTTACCACTCAACAAGTGGTATAGTATATATATAAAGCCAATTGTGATTTTTGTCCAGTCTCTAGCCTAGTCAGTAAGGAGTATGTGTATTTGCTGCAGACTCTGAAGTGCAAAGGACTTGTGATAACTTAGTTGCAGGGCCTCACTGTGCTAATCTGATTTTGTAGCAACTCCATGGACTAAGTTGTTTTGGTAAAACTCTCCCCAAGGATACTAAAATAAAAGCAACTGTACCATTTAGTACCATTCTTTATCTGAATCATTAGCATATCATGAAATATTCCCCTACTTTATCACATGCATTTTTTTCTTCATTGCAACATTCAAGAAAAGAGTACCTACATATGAACAGTAAAATTAGGGACCTGAGTTTTGTTTAACGTTCTTCTGAGCTCTTTGTCTTTTTCTGTGCTGTTTGTCTTTTCTTTTTCTCCTGGGATGTGGAGCAGAAAAGACAGGCAAGAGATTGAAATGAGAATGGATTGCAATAAGTAAAATATTATCCTCACATATAATTGGAAGTACTGCTTTTCTTCAGTGCCTTCTTGCCACCTTCTTGGTGCCTTCTTTAGAGAAAAATAGTAGAGTTTTAATACCAAATCATATAACTGAGAAGATATTATTTATAAATATGCCTAAACTGCTTTGAAATTCAACATGTACTTTTTCCCTCCTAAGTGATTTAAGGGTTTTGAAAAACTCTTAATAGATATTTGGTATAAGGACAAATGTTTGTTAGGTGAAGTCAATGTGATCAAACCACATTGCTTGAAGTGAGGCATGATCTGCTGTTATAGATACCCAAACAGAACCTTGTGCTGCTCTCACAACTCCTGTTGACAACAACCAACTCCTCTTAATATCGCTTATGAGTTTCTCAAAAATGCCCCAGTGGCCTCAATGTGAAGGCTTTCACTGTTAGAGAAGCATTGTGAAGAAATACATGTAAAAGTGATCAAACCTCAAACCCTTCTGTGTTAGAGACATTCATAAGAGAACATTTTCATCACCCTTGGCCATTCAGAAGAATACAGGACAGCTGGTGACACGGGACTTGGGGCTGTTGCCCACTGCCATCGAAACAGTAGCTGTTTTGTTAATATGCTAAAGGTTTTGCCTTTGTGTTCCATGAGTTGCCTTTAACAGTAGGATTTACAAAGTCGAAACAAATCCTACAGAACTGGCCTTTTTCCTGGATGGGGAAGGCCTCAGCTTCAGCAGTGACTCTGTTCCCAGTACAGGAGGGCAGAGCCACTCTGCCTTCACCAGAAGAAAGAAATTTTACACCACCTTGCATAGTACTGTAGCTAACACAAATATCCAGAAACTAATTTTTTAAACCATATTAACCATACATATTTTCCTCTCCTTTGCATTATATGCACTATGCTAAACTGAATCCATTTCTTTTTTATAGTGTGTAGCCCCATTTTATGACTTGAGTTCTCTGACAGTTTTTTTCTTTGTTGCAATATGAACCCTCCCAGTAAAGAAGGCTTCAGGTTTTTTAAAGAGGATGAAATGGTAGGTACTTTCATAAATAAAAATACTTCAATTCTTTTATTCTTTTGATAACATGCTGGAATTTCATTTACAAGACCATCACCATATAAAAACATATCATTTGGCAACCTTGATGCAGACTTTTCTTCTGTTTATGTGAAATATGCAGCTATTTCACCTATGTATTTTAACCCAGACTACATTCTTTACCATCATTCTTTGGTTCACAAGCTTAAAAAGACCCTCTTTAGATCTATTTCCCTGCTGTCATAGTTTCCTTTAGATATATTCTGAAGAAAGCTTCTTTTTGTGAATTGAAAAATGTCATTGCATGCTTTGTACTGTCTAATTTTTTATCTTATTAATGCCAATAGTATAATGTATTTGAACACTGCAATATTTTCATAAGATTCATTGGGGGTCTACCTTTTTCCAGCACTACTCTAATGTTCAGATAATGAAGTGTGGGGGCTGAAATAGATAGCCTGCTGACCACCTGAACCCAGAAAGATTAAAATGTATGATTCAAAGCTGTTCAAGGGCTATACCTTCTGGAAAAAAGATTCCTGTAGTGCTCTATCATTAACATCTAGACACTTCGTACTGGAAAACTCTGATGAAAGCAGGAATTCAATTGCTGTACCTAGCCAAAAATACACATTCAGGCAAAATGCTAGGGACAGGCATAAGGGTTACTGAGATACACTTATACTATCAATTAAGCTATTTGAAGACATTTCTTTTTCTCCTGTAAAGATTGAACATTTAAGTAGCTCAAAAATGAGCAAGTAACTGAGCAAAATACCACCTCCAGTATTCTCATAAAAGAGGCAGAAAGTGGCACCAACAAATACCATACAAGAGAACACATGCACTATGTTGATAATAACACTTCCTATGAAATTCTAACCTCCAGAAATTAGGTGTCAAGAAAAAGGAATAATTAATGAATTGGGATACAGGCAGTAGTAAGATCAACTACAGTAAATACATTGTTATCAGAAATTATTTTTTTGCAAACATGCTGGTGATAGACAGGAAATTGCAGGGGATTTTCAAAATTTCAAATTGCAGGTTTTATGAGAGCTATGAAGTAGGTGGAAAGCACAAAAGATTCAACAACAGTCATTTTCATCAAAATTTGCTTTAATAATGAAAGTTGTCAAAAACATTAAAGAAAATTTTGTGCATGTGTAATTACTTTGAAATAGCTGTAGTCAATGAATTTGGAAGCAATACCTTCTCTTTGGTTTTTTTCAAGACACCTAGAAGTTAAAGACTGTGTCCTGTATGATAGCCTAGGTATTTTCTAGAGACTGTCAGAAGGGATCCCCTCTCTCTTCCAACATTCAAGCCAAAAATCTCTTGGCTCTTTGTCAGGCAGCTTATTGAGTTCACTGAGTCTGAGGCTTTACTGAATTTTCAAAATAAAATTTACAGACAGCTGAACAAGAGCTTAACCTGTACTACTTTAAAGGACATATTTGATTATCAAAACCCAACATTAATAAATGTTATTTTCTGAAGGTAACTGCCCTTTGTTATCTTAAATATGCTTTATACCTCCTTGTCTTCTCACATCAAACACACATTGTGATTGCAAAGTGCAATCTTTCTGGTTTACTTTCTCAATGTTATGTCCAGATGTATTGCACTCTCAGTACTCTCTGATGAGGACCATTTATTGTACCTGGGAGTCCTGAGAATTTGCTTCTGTATGGAATATTGCTGTCAAGTCAGAGTCATCTGCACTTCAGAGGAATATAAAGTGGTAAAAATCAAATTCTGTTTGACACCTTGATCGTGCCTTGAGGCTACAAATCTGATGGTTTTTGATTAGTGAAAAACATTGTGGTTGTGAGAACAGGTGGAATATGACAATTCAAGATGTTCCCAAAATGTAGTAAAAGATAAATAGACTTCAGTGTCTTTGACAGGTACTTCTAAGGGATAACTATAACCACTTCAGTCTCTAAGGCTTTTTGGCCATGAATGAAACTTTTGGTAATCCATAGGCATTGTGACAAATTGTCAGCTCTCCTGCCTTATTTTTAGGCACACTGAAGTTCAACCTACCCTCTCTGCTCTCCAGGCTATTGGGAGACTTCTTTGGCAGTTGCAAAGTTGGATGGGTTGCTATTTATCTTGCTGTGAAGTGGAGTTTTCTCACATAGCAAATCATCTTACAAGGTGCTAACATTTCCCGTTCCCACTCATCAAAACACTTACCACGAAACAGATGCGCCAAAGACGAACCAAGTTTGAGCTCATGGTTTAGTTACCAGGCTTCCCTTTCAACAGATCTCTGTAGATCTGTGTAGACACAATTCAGATAAGAAGCTAAAGCTGAGCAGACCAAGGAACAGCAATCTGCTGTCCTCTAAGTGCAGCTGAAGCAAAGTTTGCTTCCTCTCCTGTATACTGAAACTATATGGTATTTAGCCCTGACCAATCAAAAGGAGAGGCTATCAAGATTTGTTCTATTTTTATGAGCTGTTCATGGCCCCATGAGTTCCCCCCTCCTACAGCATCACTGCAGAATTTAAATGTCCTGTACGTAGGAGAGTTTTCACTGCTTCTGTGCCCTACATCAGAGTAGGAACTCTCTATTAAATGCAGAGCCACCAAAGAAAGACTGTTCTAAAAGATGGGGGGGGGGAAACAGTACAAAAACACACAACTGGATAGGTTTTCAAGGCAAAAAATGTGCTTATGGGTCAAAGAAAATCAAAAATAGCATCCAAGTTTGGTACCACCACCAAATAGTCTCCTATTTGTAATAACCATCTTAAAAGAGGAAAAAGAATTTGATTTGCCATAGCTGAACTATGCTGGCTTCTTTTGAAGCATTTGTCCTGTTAATACTCATAAACTCTTAACAGTCCAAAATGATCACCATTGCCAGGCACATTAGTACATTATTACCAGGATTAATTCTTTCAGCTGTGAGTCCTTCAGGAATTTTAGCAAAATATGTTTGCCGAGGAAAGACCACAAATTGAAGCACCTGCTTTTCACTAATAAATTCACTAGGAATATTTTTCTTCAAAGCATAATGAGTAGTCATGAGCTTTTATCACTACGAGACTAAAGAGAACTAATTTGACAGTTCTGCCTTCAGTCCTCTTCACACTTATTTTATATCAAAATAACTTCTCTGTCTTTGCTGAAAATGCTTCTGCTTTGTATCAGGTTCCAAAAAGAACCATATCCAAATTATTTTATTTCAACAATGTCCTCACTTTCCTTACACAATTTAGGAAATCCTGAAGGAACTGTGACTGGGACCACCCTTGGTTTGTGTGTGCTCCTTTGAATGGAAAGCTAAGTTATATGCTGTGCAAACCCTCTCAGTGGCTCAACAAGAATGGTTACAATTTAGGGCTGCTTTGTGGAAGATGTCTCTCTAACTTGTTTAAGGCCTTTCATTAGTACTAAGAAATCCTTTAATCAGAGTCTTCTGTCCTCTCATATAAGAAAAAAACTCATCCAAGGAGCTGGTAGAGGACAGAGATGGTCAGATTTTGCCAGCTCTGCATAATTTCTCTGTTTTGCTGCTGTGTACATATGCACCTGAAGAGAAAAAAATACCTATAGGAGGTACTGTAGACAATGCCATACCCAAAATACACCCAGGCACCTCAAGTGCCAGCACAGAGAAAGGGAAATTTTCAGACTGTATTCAGGGCTGTATAAAAGAGCTTGCTAACCACAGTCATGCTTGATTAATACATGTATAGGCTTCTATTGATATTACTCAAACTATAACAGGGCTGGATATTAATGCTAAAGCATTCAATTTAAACATAAAGGGAAAAGGTTTGCCTGGGAACTCTTTGTGCAAAAAATCATGTTGAGAAACAGGCTGCAGTCCCCATATTTGAGAGAGCACATGGATGCATCTGTGCCTGTCCGTGACATGGGGGCTCCCAAAGGAATTTCTCTGTGATCCCCTTGTGGATTCATGCAGGTGCTGCTACAAATTTCCTTCACTTAAAAAGAAGATGTGGATTTTTGGCAGGCAAATCCTCACTCTGCCTCTTCATATCAAATAGGTCTAACACATAATATGGATGAAATTAGGAGAAAATCCCATAATTTGCCCAGCTTTTGTGGGGGCTGCTTACAATAATTTCAAGCCTAACATAATTTGATAACTATTTTCTTTTCACTGCTTTATGGAAAGACTCTCAAACAAAGCAGAGCTGGTGAAATTTCTTGTCTACAATCATTTCAGATAAATCAAATAAATTACATGGCCAAAAGGTTACACAAATTATTTAAACATGTGAGTTAAATCTTATGGGACCCATAAACATTTCTCAATGATGAAACATAACAATAAGAGTTTTCTTTGTGGAGGTTATGCTGAGGTTCTCTTGGATTCTTTATATATAAAACCATAAAAAGTGATTCCTGTGATATATATATTAAATGAGGTTCCCTCCACTCCTTACTCATAGCTAATATTTCACTAAAATCTAATAGCATTATAGCTATAAACAATAAAATATTCTCCATACAGGGATATGTTGAATGTTTTCTAAAGCACTGAAAAAATAGTATCTGGTTATTTGACACAAAAAAACCCCAAAAGGAACATGAGCTACATACTATAGTTTCTTTAAGACATTATCTATCTCTCAGTGTCTGAGTAGTGTGCAACACAAAAGGATTTTTAAACAGTAAAATACAATGGGAAATTCAAAAATTGCAATTTAATCTGTTGTAGAACAGTTCATTTAAATTTCTATTCCTGGCTTACAAAGATCCCAGTCTCCTGTTCTTATTGCTGTTTCAAAGTTCCCAAGCATGGCATCACTTCCCTTTGTAGGTGCAGTTACCTCAGTAAGTACAAACTAACATCCATCAAACATGATATGATGAACAGATAGATTTAAACCACTTTTCCCTTCCTTCTAGGCTAGGCACTTCTGTGGCTTATGAAATAAGATTAACAACACTAATGCATTAAAAATGCTCTGCAACATCTAAACAATGGATTTGGATGTACAATAGGTATATGCAGAAATAGTAGTGAATGTTCATATTATTATTTCCTAAAATCTGATCTTGCATTTTTGAAGAAAATAAGAATTAAATAACCACAATTCTTGCAGAAAATGTCTGTCTTGTATGGTCTTTATACGGGGTCAGTTGTTTTGTAGTCTTTGTAAGGGGGGATGAGATTTTATCTGCAGCCACTGTCAAAATATATATCCAGAGGTTTTTATTCCAAAACATGGACTTGCTCACTTGCTTAGGAAAACATTACTACAGATTTCAATATGTAAATGTTACACTATCAATTATTTATGGAAGGAAATATTGAGAAGGGATAGCAAAACACAAACAACCATGGAAAGATGTATAGAATAAACAACATCACCAGACATTTTTGTGTTGTCTTTAACAAAAATTGTAAATAGAAAATAGTCACAAAATTATAGATTTAAAGCCACTAAAATTCAAGCCCAAGTAAATGAAACTCTTTTTCTTGTCACCCCTCAGGACCACAATGTTATTACATAAGGGAAACAGAGGAATAAGACATATTGTTTCTACAACTAATTCTCAGAAACTACTTATGTATTTTATAAAAATCAGATCACCTAGGGGTTATTTTTTCTGGATAGTACTGTTAAATTTATTCACTCTAAATATATGTTTCCAATATTCATGCTTTGAAGAGAATGAAACATCTCAGAAAAAAATGTCAGCTATTTTGTGTCATCCTGTTAATAATTTGCCACTTTTACTGTTGCACTTTCACACACACACAAAGGAGTTATTTCAAATGTTTATTTCGTGTCTAATGCTAAATAGTCTTTTGTGAAGGAAAGAAAAGTTTTTCAGAAGGGTAAAATGTAACAGGAGCTATATTGTGATTGAATCATTCAGAAGTATTGCATGCAAAGGTCATTTACAAAACGTGCAGTACTGTATGATAGTTTGAGTTGGTTTGTTTGGGATTTTTTTTTTTACTGTTTCATTTCCTATAGGATTCTAAAATTGACCTATTTAGCTTCATCTAGCTCGTTTAAAACATTCAATGTTACTGTAGTTGATGCACGCTCCTTTTCAGGCGTCCATGCCAGACTTTTAAATGCTCTGTTCATCAACACATTAAAATCCACACCTTGGAGTCTCTTTCAGACAAGCAATTCGCTGAGCAGATACCACCATTAAATTTCTTTGGAAGAGCATTAAATAGAGAAAGCATCAAAAAACCCCCACCTAGTATTTCAAATATTAAGATCTTTTTAGTTGAAATCTAGAAATCCTATTCCTCAAATCTTATTGCCAAAATCTGGCTCAGAAGCATGAAAATATTTCTTTTGGATTAGAGATATTTTGTGTCTGGCTCCTTAATATGGCCGCAATCCTACAGATACTAATAACAAAGTTTGCCTTTTACATCAGGATAAAATCATTTCTAGTTTCCCCATAGCTGTAAAGCAAGAGTTTACATTCGTTGCTGCTCTCTGACTCCTTGAAGCCTTTCACTTCATGAACCTACAATTGTCATATAATTGACATAATCCTAATATTTGAAACTGGCAGTTTTTCAGTCCACAAGTCCCCACCCTGGGATCCATGCAGGGGTTCAGTGAGAGGAGAGTTTTTTCCCCATTCATCCAGGTGACAGCAATCCTGGCTTGATTTTACCCTACATCTTAAATTCTGACCATACATGTATACCAAGGCATGAAAAAAGCCAAATGTACACACCCACAGGAGCTCTATCTGTTTTTTTTTCTGAGGGGGGGAGTTGCAGCAGGCAGTTGCAGTTGTTGCAGAGTTGCTTTGTTTGTTTGTCATGTATTTGTCATTGTTTTGTTTGGTTTGTTGAGCCTTGATTCTAGCCAAGTGTTTAACATTAGGACAGAAATCTCACACTTGTTTGATAGCAAGCACAGCTATTGCAAATATAACCAGTCTTAACCTAAGCCTACCTGTAAATTTCCTTGTTAATATTATCAGATTTATGTAAAGGATTTAACTGTAAATAAAATCAGCCCAGCTCATCATCTAGAACAAAATACATCTCTAGTCAGTGGAGATGCAAGATTTCCAAGCAGATTTTTTCTTTGCTTCTTTCCTGGTAGGGATTCACTCAAACTTTGTCCCCTCTTCCTTTGGCTTTCCAGCTGTGGCATCAATTTTTCTGTCACTCCTACTCTTTGCAAACAATGCTGGGATGAACTGTTCCACTCATATTTGAACAATGAGAATGAAAAAGATTTTTTCTTCTATTAACAGCTTGTGAAAACCTCCAAAAAGCTTAGATCCAGCTACCAAACTCACCAACTATCTTGTCCTTAGGTCCAGTCATTAGTGGAAAAGCAGCGAGTGAGTGCTGATGTTTTTCTATAGCTAACATCCCAAATACAATGAAAGCTGATGAATTTACTATGTTGTCAAACTAAACTATTTTAATGAGTTGCATATAAGTGTGTTACTTAAACAAGCTATTTACCAGGCATGGCAATAGAGTTTTAGTGAATATTGAAAATGTGTACAATAAAAGGCAAGAACAAACGAACAAATCATGCAGGGGTTTTACCAAACAGGTCTCCTGAAACAGTACAAATGAGTCATAATCACCCTCACGAGCTCACCTTTTATGGATACATGCTCTATGGTGGATGCATACCTTCCATGGGAAACAAAAAAGCCTGAAAAAATTAATCTGGAGACCACCAATACAGTCACAGCCATTTTTGAACAATGTTTGCTTCTTATTGTCAAAATGTTTATGATCGTGGATCTCCTAAGTTAAAATATTCCTGTTGCTTGAGTAATGTCCTTGGGGAAAGGCAGGATGAAAGCCAAGCATGCTGTTTCCTTGAAGAATTTGACCCCACCAAAGGATTTCCAGTTTCTTAAAAATGAATATTTTGGCTTGCCAGATTTAACACGGTATCCAACCTGACTACGAGTAATACTACACTGGGTCAGTACTTGGTGTTCAATATCTTGGTGTGCAGTGAGAAAACTGTACCAGAGTCTGCCAAATAAGGGAAGCTTATAGCCCCAGCAAGAGGAAACTGTTCCAGTGCATCATTGCCTTGAGGTGATCATAATGGTTTTCCCATGGAATCAAGAAATCTCTGACAGCAGCCTAAAATGAAACTGGCTCAAAACACAAACTGTCCTGTGGTTCACTTGGTTTCCTGATGACACAGGCAGCCCTGTGCCACAAAAATATCCGTCTTCGCATACACTGCAAACACTTCTATTTACTTAGCTGTGGATAAATTATTTTTCTGTGGGCAGATTTTGAATATAAATTGAGGTCCAGGTCTGGCATTCTTTGATGTGAGTAATCAGCACTGAGGCCAATTGCAGTTTCCTAGTAGGACTAAAAGATCAGTACACAACCAACATCCTTACCATCTGGAAGCTTTACCTTTACAAAGTAGAAATGGATAGTGACAAGCTGTCACAGCTTGAGAAGCACCACAAAGGAAAATGGGAGGTGAATATCTCTGTACTTCTCCTGAAGTCAGAGAGCCAGTATCCCTCTGCATCCAATACTTACACTGCCTTCAAATCCGTACTGTGCCTAACCCTACACTAGTCCTGCCAGCAATAGAAAAAACATTCCAGAGTGGCTAGAGCAGCAGCTTTATGGTCCTATTATACACCTTTGTACATGGCTAGAGAGAGCATGGCACAGAACCAAAGAATAGGTGGGGCTGGAAGGGACCTCTTGAAATCAGCTACTTCAAACCCCTGTTAAAGCAAGGTCAGCTTGGGATTTTTCATTGTCTTAGGGATTTTTGTGTTTTTTTTTTTTTTTTCTTTTTTTAAACAAGTAATGCATGATACTTTCATGAAAAATATTTGAAATACCTGAATGCAGAGTCTTCAAGGATGGTATTGAAAGTTTGAGAAGAAAGGGTAAAACCTGACAGCCTCACCTGTATTATCCAGTAAAGAAGTTCTCAGGAAGAATGACTTAACCTGTCACCAGAACAAACCTGGATTCCTTCAAGAGCCGTTCTGGAATGAACTGGTGTCTGCAGAGCAGAAAACATGGGCTTCAAAATCCAGGGGTGATGACAGAGCTTTATGATTTTACCCCACAGTCTCGTGGGAATGCATGACAGGGTCCTGCTAATGCACCAGCCCCCACTTCTCTCTGCAGAAAGGGCTTTTCTCACTCTGCCTGAGCTCTGTGCGAGCTTGATGCTTCCTGAGCATTTGTTACCCTCCGTGTGTGCTCACACAAGATGCCAGGGGCCTCAGTGCCAGAACAAGTGTCTTGCTTGCTCTTCTGTCACCACAGCTTTGCCTTCACACTCCTGACTGAAATAGCTGTGCTGGCAGAATCCAGGGTAGTTCTGTGCTTAGTTCCTGGAAACAAAGGAAAAGCACTTAAGGGAAAAGAATGTTTGAATAAATTTGAAACGTGCTGAAGGCTGAAATACAGGATAAAATTTAGATCTCTATTGTTGTTGCATAGCTTGACATCTGAATTCTTGCTATTCTATTCAGGTTCAAAATCCCCCACCTCTTTGTGATCACTGAGTGCTTGTTGGCACAGGTTGAGATTTTCAAAGGACTGTAAGGGAGGATATTTTTCAGTGAGATTTGGGCAGCTGATTCTCCCATGATACCTTGATAATGCCAGTACACAAAATAAGTTTATACTATGTTTTAATTAGGTCCTATTTTATTCTGGTGTTTTTTGTTAAGTAGTTAGGATTCAAACACCAGAAATCAGTCCACGGCTCTGAGAAATTAATTGTTGGTGTTAGATCCCTTTCTAAGATTAACAATTGCATCAGTAAACACACAAGCACACCCAGGACATACAGCTCTTACGAAAATCACAGTAAGGAGAGATAGTATTGAATAAACAGAAAAGGCCACTTTGAACAATTTGTCCCCAGACTGAAATTCCGGACTAACTTGGAAAAAAAATAATATCACAGATGGCAAGGCTCTGGCTAAAGAAAACCTAGTTATAGCAGAGGAGGAAAACATATGTTCCAGATACAGCCTATAAATAGACTAGGTACTCTTATGGGATATATCAGCATTCAAAACAGCAGCAATGGAAAAGGCCAGAATAAATGTGCAGGTTTGGGGGTTTTTTTTGAGTCTCATCAGTATCCTGAATGCATCTAGTGGCATTACAGAAGAAGCGGTTTTTTTAAATTTCATCATAGGTTTTAAAATCTAATGTTTGATCCAAAATAAAGCTAATTTGCATTGGCATAGTGACTTAACTCACTGGTGTATTATTACTGTGTAAGCAGGTGTACCAGCAACTGCAAATAAATGCTGGCTGATGGAATCCCAGCAGGGTTTCTGATGAGTTTTCATTTTGTTGAACCTCACCCAGGAAATCATTGTGTAAAAAGCTTTGCTCTTAGTTCTTTCCCTGAAATATTATTTAGCTACACCTGGCCAAATTTATGGCAATAATAGTAACTGCCCATAGAGGACACAGGAAAAATCCCATCCCTTTTTAAATCATTGTCTCAAAACCCACATATGAGAAGTGAAAATATCCCCCTCAGATTAATATGCACAATGAGACTTCTGATTCAAGTGCTGTTCACTCCATAACCTACATAGAGAAAGTTAAAATTAAAGCTTTAAGGTGGAATCTAGGATACTCACCTGGAATATTCTAAGTGAAAGTATTTCAGCGTGAAGTACGTCATTCAAAGCAAAAATATTTCTTATTGTAACGGTTTTGGCAAGACATTTGATCATGTTGTTAAAGTTCATTTTCATTTTATTCTTTGGGCCGAGAGCATCTCTGATTATTTTGAGGCTTATTTGATTCAATTCAGAATACCTAAGAAATGCTGCATTGGGCACTGCATGTCCCACATTCTACAGTCTCCCATGAAGGAGCTATTTAGGTCAATCTTTCATACCTGCAGTAAAAAGGAGGAAAAAAGTTTGCAGTAAAAGGATGAAGAATAGCTATTGATGCTTTCATATAGATCCTCAAGGTTAAGCACCAAAAGAACATACAAAATCCACTGTAATATTATTTAAAGATTTGCAAGTCACCTTCAAATATTACCAGGGTGATTATTTGAAAGCCAACAGACAAGATTAAAATAAATATTTCCCTTTCCTACACTAGCAAGTGACCATTTACCAAAGAGTGGGAATTGAAATGAGTTTTCCTATTGATTGCCATGAATGTATATAAATTCTTCTAAGTAATAATGATGAAAATTGCCATCCAATGTAAAAAAAATTGATAAAGTTCCTTAAAAAACTGCTATGAAAGGTTCTATAGAGAAACTGCACCAATATTTGCAAAGCATACTGACCTACTTTTTTTTAAATCCCACTCTAAAACAATTCTATACACTTAAGGCAATATGAATTTTTTTCCAGCTTAAAGCTAATTTTACCTTCCTGCTTAATTCCAAAATGACATTCTATTGCACAAAATTACTTACCAGTGATGTGAACATCACTGGGCAGAGTTCCTGCAGCATCAGGAACAGACCTAACCCCTGCACCAGCACTAGGTGTCACCTGCCAGCAGCTGGGAAAACTGGTGCCTTGGTATGATTTATAAGGACACCATTCCAAGCTCCATTCAATTCAGCACATTGGATTAAACAACAAAAAAAATATATATATATATAAAACATCCATCCTGTGAACAGTCTCTGCTTCACAGCTCAGCTTTTAGTACTTCCAGCTTTCAATACCATGGCAAGATTTGCAGAACCCTGATTTGGAGGGACAACCTACCTGATTCAGAGATCATCACAAATGTCAAGATTCTGGATATCACTTCAAGATGCTTTTCAAATGTGGAAATGGTTAGGCATGGCCAGAGGAAGAGAAAAAGGATTGCACAGTCACTTCAATATCCACACACAGGGCTAAACTCTTTTTAAAATCTGTATGAAATACTTTGAGGATGTTCCTATGTGTATAAAAAAGTCATCATTTACTTTGGAAAAGCAGATCTCTCACATCACTCAACTTCTTTTTCATGGTCTATCATTAACTTGTCTTTCATTTTAAACAAGAAGCAGCATGTGAAGGAGAATATAGAGCACAAGGTGTTTTTAGGAAGCCATGATGTGGGTACTACCTTTTCTAAGATGTGAATTGGAGTTTTTTTACTTCACAGTACCACCACTCATTTGGGGAATAGTGCTGCAGGTGCTTTGGAAGGGCCTCTCCTGGGAGTCAGCTGTGATTGCAGTCTCTCATCTCTCTAAAAAGTACCTGCTTGCTTTTCAGCTCCTGCTGACCTCAGCACTCAGCTAAAAATCCTGTTCCCTGCAGGGGTTAGAATCCTATTTTCTCCAGAAAAACAGGCTCCTGATACCTCCTGGCTGCTGACTTGGCTCTGTGGGAAGTTCTCTCCCAGCTCTGTGATCCCACTTGCCTGCAAGCAGAGCAGGGCAGAAACAGCTACCTCTCCTGCAAGCATAATTTCCATCTATTTACAGAGCTGTGATTCACAAATCATGAGTAGTCCAGATTTAGCAGTGCAAATTATAGAAAAGCACAAGTCCTGCTCCTTCTTCCCACTTGGCCTCAGGTCTCAAGAGAAGCTTGAGCTTCAGCAAAAGCAAAAACCCACCAACTCATCCGAATCCATGTGCAGACTGGGCAAACCTTGCTTTAGGAGAAAATTTCATTGTTTGAGGGTGGTGGTGTGTGAGGTTTTGCTTTTTTTTGTAGTTTTTTTCTTTTTTTTTTTTTAATTAGTAAAGTAATGAGAAAGCAAGCATGTGAAACATAGAGTTCATTTAAGAAGAAACATGTAAACAGAATTTTTATCAGGCCATCCTGGAGCAGATATGATTGTTACCTGGACAAAAATGCTTTATCTCCTTTACTGAGATCTGCATGATAGACTGACTGGCAGAGCTATTAATTGATTCTTTGTATTTCTGATCTCACTAGGGCCAGCAAGCATTCCTAATGGTTTCTAATTCCTCATCATGACATCCATTATGTTCACCTCTGAGATGTCTAAATGAATTCCGTGTATAATGGCAATGTTATGTAAAATGCAACATGACAGGAATACTTAGAATTGTTCGAAGCTGTGCTGTGGAAACCAACCTTATTTGTGCTAGCCTTCCAATATGGGATTTACATGTTTTGGTTTTCTACAGGCACATTGAGAAAC
Source organism: Cettia cetti (assembly GCA_013401135.1). Lineage (NCBI taxonomy): Eukaryota > Metazoa > Chordata > Aves > Passeriformes > Sylviidae > Cettia > Cettia cetti. The sequence continues at coordinate 27,633 of VZUI01051677.1, forward strand.
TCAGCTAAGTAAGGGTTTAGGCATTGCAGGTGGGATAGAGTTATATCCCTTGTGGTTTCACAGAAAACCAAACAAAAACTAAAATAATCTATACAGGAAGAACAGGCATGCTGACAGAGATTGTTTGACAAATAGAAAGGCACAGCTACAGCTGCCTACTCTTTGTTAGAATGTCTACAGTAAATCTGGGCTAATGCTCACACACAAAACAAAGAACTACCACAGGACACTCAAATGGGAGAAATAGATTCTGAAAGGTGTCAATTTGAGTAATTTAACTACTGAAAAGGAAAAATAAAACAGTTCTCTAAAATCTGAGCCTTTCAATTACAGAAAGCAGTTGTGAGAAAATCTGGCCTTTCTTTGAAGCAGAAAAACAAGACAATTGTATGATGTAGCAAGAAACTGTATCCGTAAAATGCATTCTTTGCTTATATATTAAGTGTCAATAGAAGAGTCAAATCTATTCTTCCTTATCTTGAACTCTCAAGAGAGCAGAGTTGGACCAGATAATCTTTATAAATAAGTCTTTTCCAACCTAAGCCATGATTTTGTGAATCTGTGTAGTTTCCAGCATTGGAAAATGACCTGTGTTCATGGAAACATGTACAGCTCCTTGGCTCATTGGTTTTATTTTCCTCTGGTGCCAAATAGGAGCTCCCTGATGGGGCTCACCCAGCCTGGGAAGGTAGGAGAAGAACCACCCACCATGTTAGCAAACTGTAAAATCCAGAGAGCCTCTGCAGGTCATGGTTATGTAGGAAAATTGGCCAGACACTGTTTCAGGACTTGTAGGATGTGTAACTGAAAAAGTATGCCAAACTATGTTGAAAGTAAGTTTAATGTATTCTTCTCCACCGAGAGGAGGGAATCCAAGTTTCCCTTGGGTTTACCAAATGTCTGAGAACAACTGCCTGGGCTGAAAAACATAATGTGAAGAAGAATATGAACACAAAATAAGTATCTGTGATTCAGTTTTCTCCACGATATCTGAGAAAGAGACCCACAGCGTTGTTGACACTCCATTCACAAATAAATTAACTACTAGGATATGAACATAGAGAAACATTAATTTTTTGTTTTGCACTAATGTGTATGATCTCACAAATATCTGCAAGCCTCATCTCGTTTGGGGTTTTTTTTGTCAGACAAACTGCTAATAAAAGACTCCTTATAATGAAGAATTGAGAAGAGGTATTATATTAAACCTACACTACTTTAAGAGCACCGGGATCATTGGTTACTTCATATCATCACAAACACAATAGGTCCTGTCCTAAAATATATCAAAGCAGAAATCTGTGAAGAAAATCTGAGGGCCAGAACTGGCAAAATATAAGGTAAGAGCAGAAAGATTAAATGTTTTTTCTGCATTTTGGTGGGTTTTTTACGAATTTTGGAATTTGGCTCTCACTCTAGTCTTTCTCAGCAGAAGCTCTGAATCAAATCAAAATGCAGACAGAATAGGTTGTGGACTGAATACACCAAATGAACAGAAGCAAATTGTTAGGATATTATGATGCTTAGGCAGCATTTTAGGTGGAATTTTAAGAATAAAATACCGTTGTTACTAATAGTATTGTATAATTTCTTTGCATCCCCATTGGGTTACTGGGATGTGGCCAAATATCAAAAGGATTTGAGGATCTGACATCTATGAAACTTCAGATTGATAAACCTACCAGGAAAAGGAGTAGAAGCATTATCAAGGAACAGATGGACTGCTGCACAAACAGGAAAAGAAAAATTAACACACCCTCTGAAATGGAAGACCAGACTCACAGATTGTTAGATTTTTTGAAGGAGTGAAAAGCATATGGATAAAAGAGGTCTTGGTAATGCTAATCTTCATGGCTCCCAGAAAAGCTCTCACCATTGGCTCTAAATAAAAATATACAATCTTGAATGAGGAGAAAAGGCTCTTGTATAGATAACTGTTCAAAAGAAAGGGAAAAAAGTAAGAGTAAATGGGAAGTTTTCATAGCCAAGGAAAAGCCCACCTTTTTTTTTTGGTTCCCAGCATATTCATAAGGGATCTGGGAAAAGGCCATGATGAAATTTATATACCAAATTATTGAAGATGGCCATAGAGATTAAGACTGAGTGAACCAAATGAGACAGTAGCTAATGGCAGTTGAAATTCAAGACAGGTAAATGCAAAGCCTTGCACAAAAATCATTCTAGTTTGATATATGAAATATTCAATTCTAAGATGCCTATTACTATTTTGAAATGAGAACTTGGAGGGATAACAGTTGAATGCTTGCAAGTGTGTGAGAAAAAAAAACAAAAACAAACCCAAATAGAAAAGAGAGCATAATTGTATAAATCTGTAATACACACACATTTAGAAATTATGTAAAGTTCTGATCATCTGTAGCCTGGAAAGAGTAAAATGAAAGAGATAAAGGATCAGGCAGGAGCAAAAAGGGGTGTGAAAGGAATTTAATCATCTAAGACTGCTGAGTTTTTAATATTAAAAACAATAGAAGATGCAATCAATAAAATCATGAGTGGCATTAATAAATTCTAAAGAAAGTATTATTTCTTCCTACATATGAACTAGAAAAGTAGGTTTTGTGTGCAAAATGAAAAACAAAGAATCCTCTCCCCATTAAGATGTGCAACTTACTGGAACAGGATGATGTGAATGTTGAAAATTCAGATGCCTCCTACGTGTTAAATTCTTGAGAGAAAGAAACCCTCTCACCTTACATGAAAAAAAAATAGCCTCTGCAACAGGTAGTCCTTCAGTCACAAACTTTCAGAGTTTGAGAAGAAATTCTGCACATAATGTAATTATTACACCATTCAATTCACATATAATAGCCAGTGTCAAATGTTACCTCATTGAACTGAAGCATTACACAGTATGACTATTCTTATGTCCTTATCCTAAACACTTCTCAGGCAAATGAGGAAAATGTATCCAAGAAAAGGTAGCAAATTAACCAGACACTACAGAGCTGAAGTGAAACTTGTAAGATAAATGTAAGAATATTTTAGTGTACAAGACATACTTCCCAATTCATTTGTATTGGATGTTTAATGACATTTATTTATTTCTTTTTGCAATAGTTCTTAGCTGTCTGAAGGATGAAGGTGAATCTGAAGGTGAAGATGTTAAGGAAGGTCAGAAAAAGATCACAAAGAAAAAACAGTAAAGAAGATTTCCAGAACAAAGAACAGCTAGCTTATTCTGAATTTAAAAGACCAAGTGAAATGTTAAAAGAAAAGAATAGCAGAATGATACAAACGCACAGCTGAGATTTATAAACAGAAAGGGTGAAGAAATTGTTAAAAAACCCTTTCTTATCATTCTTTAGAATTGTGACTCTGACAATACTTACAGAAGAAAGGACAGGCTAAACCTCCTCTTGCTTTTACCCTTTTCCTAAAAGCTTAAAAAAGATGCCTACAAAATTATTTAGGTAAATTTTTTCAAAAGCTTTCAGAGAAATCAAATTAAAACTTCAAATTTTAGTGAATCCACACTTCCAACATTTGAGAACAAGAAACAGTAAATCTGGTTTAACAAAGTCAGGCTTTGTTCTTTCTTCCAGCTACAACTTTTTTTTGTCCAACACATTTTAAAAATAGATTCTCTGCATAATCACATGACTGAAAATCCTGCTGGGCAGCTGCATAAGATAGTCAAACTATCCTGCACAGGCACTGTGGGCTCTGTGTATGTGGTATTTTTTACAGTAAATTTGTATTTAAAAAAAAAAATATATATATATATATATATAGTCATTAGAGGTTTAATTGATGACAACAAAAACATTTAGTTTCTCTTAAGTGAAGAATTTTTTGCTTATGTCATTGTAAAGGTTAAAATCCTGTATATTTCATTAAAGCTGAAAAGCAGAATCAGAATAGGCACACTGGAAATGTAAGGCTTTGAGTACAACATTTTTATTTTCTATTTCAAAATATAAAGTCCTTGAAGTAGGGAAAAAAAATAGGAGAAACTTCTTAATTGTTACCTTGGCAAACTCCCTCTACAGAATCAAAAAGAGATAAGCCTATAAGGAATGAAGAAAATGGAAGACAATTGTCATAGCAACCAGACAAGGACAGGACATATTTAACACAGGAAACAATCTGATTAATCTCTTTTTTTAAGAACCACAAGACATGCAGAACCACCCAATTAAGTAGCATTACTTTTTAAAAAAAGATAGTATACTAAATCTCACTTTAAAATTTGTAGTTTAGTTGCAGAGCTTTTGATTTATTCACTGCATATACTGCCTACAGGGCCATAAACAAAAATAAAAATAGCCAGGGCTTCTGTTCGGTTAAATTCCCTATATCATTATAAAACCTAAATAATTTTGTCAGACGATAAAGAAAAGGTGATAATACTTTTTAAAATCAGGAGTAGATACTTTTGCACTGAAAAAAAAAGGTATTAGAAGATTAAACTACTCCATGTGTAGAGACTAAAAACCATGTTGTTGCAAGCCAGCCTACTATGCTACTAAAATGTTGGTAGCGTGGAGCAGTACCTTTAATACATAAAACCACGCTTTTGTTTTAATATTGACACCAGCCATTCCCTTAGTTTCAGTCTCAGTTTTACCACATGCATTAATCAAACACTGCTATGTTTTGAGGTTTAAGATAAAGCACAGACCCTTCTTTACTTTCCCTTTGGGTATAGTCTTGCTACAAGTAACACTTTATGGGCTGTGTTTCTGAAGGAGGGACTTTCAGCCCCTACACATAGAGAGGCTCATTAGCAGATATGAATGGAGAACGTTGTTGCTCATTAGTGAAGCTTTATTGCAACCAGAAGAGCAGGAGACAGCAAACATATAATAAACTTTTCCACCCTTCTTAAAGAAAGCCAAAGGTTTTAGTGTAGAGGAAGCCTGATCTTCTAAGAGAAAGCTAAAAGTCTTGCAAAAGGGGAACACTTTCTTCTGCTAGTAAATAGTTTTGATATTTTTCCTATGTTTTCAGCACGGGAGAATTTGCTCCAATAATGGATTGTTTGCTATTCCTCAAGTTTTCAAAAACAAACTGCATTTTCTACAAATCTTTCCCACTGTGTAGCTATTAATACTGAAAAAGTCAAGCAAAAATACTGCATGAGCTAAATAAAAAGGGTGTTTGTTACATAATTGAAGGCTGCAATTACTTTCTAGTCAGTTAAATGCATCTATTTCGGATCCTTCAGGAAAAGGCCTATTATTGCAACTATTAAACCCTGCATATTTCTGAAGCTTAAATTTTTACCCTTAGGACTTTCTTCTTCAGCTGCAAGAAATCAAAAATGCATAAACTTATTTCAGTAGAAGGGATGGGTTATAAACTTGGTCTCACTCATTCATTTGCTTTAAAATGCTTTAACAGATCTTAAATTTTAAATCTCATTCTCAAATTCAACCCCAGGGCAGAGCAGAGTGTTTACTGAAGCGGGAGGTTACATCCACTCATCTTCCCTCTCCTGTACAAACCTCTGATTTCTTCTTTCTCTCTCCCCACTCCTTCTATATATTCATCTTCCACATCTTCGCTCTTGACTGACCCTGGAAAGGAAATGAGCCACATTTTTGGAACTACCTAAGGCTCAGTTCTGAACTGAACCTTACAGCTAACACAAAAAAAGTGCCAGCAAACTATTCGTGATGGCAGCAGCTGAAACATACATTATAAAACAGAAAATGCTTTGCCTTCCACTCTTTCCTGACATGCTCCATCATGCTTTTCTGCAAGTCGGTAAGGGGCTGGCCTAAAAGTAGCAGGGCAGGTCTAGGAGAATCCATGGAAAAGTGCATGAGTGCATGTGTTGGGAGTGGAATGGCCATCTCCATGGCAGAGAGAGTCCTTAAGAAACCACTGTGAATTTCACCAAAAATCCTAGTAACCTTACTCCCCAAGAACACAGAGAAAAGGGAACAGCCTCTGGGCCTAGAGTTTGTCCATCGCATGGTGAGAATGTAAAGACTTAGAAAGATTTGTGGCTCATACTCTAAACTGTCTAAGACTCCTGCTATTTTATATTCCCAACCAGCACAGCTTTTACTTAATGTGTTTAGCCTTTCATCTTGGAATAACTAATTCATAAGTCAAATGCTCACTTATTGGATTTCATCATTGGTTGTTTCACGTCTTCTGAGGATTTTGTTAAAGCTCTTGATAAAAAGTTCATGCTATTTTCCTTTTGATACTTGATTGCATTCAATGAAGTTGCAACAAAGAATGTGTTGAAAGAACATGCATCTTCAGCTATTGTTGCTTTGTGTTTTTCTTACCTTTCATGTAGGATAAAATGCTATTTTTTATTTTCTATATAATCACATTGATTTATGATAGATTTATGTTGTGCTTATACAAAATCAGGCATAGCTGAAAATACTAAGGGGATAAAACGTTAAACACAGAAGAAAGGAATTAAATTGTGCAAGTGCCAAAACTGCAAATTGTTACTGGAAAAAAAAAAGAAAAGGTTTAAAAAAAACAAAAGTAATAATATTTTTCTGCTTATTTCCCATCGTGGGAACTGTGTATTACATATCAACACATACAGTTAAGATGAATCTCCAACCTGGAAACCCACAGGAATCTGAACTTATTTTACAAAACCCTCAAAAGTTGGTAGGGGTTTTTTTTCTCATTCTGTTATTTTTTTAAACTACAATACGGCAATTATCCTCCTTATCATTAGTTAGCTCAAAGTTATTGTAAACAAAAGCATCAACACAAGTCTGTAATCAGCTCCAGAAGACTCCACATGAATTTATCTCCTGAAACTCTAAACAGAGGTTAATGAATGAACAGTCCTTGAACCTACATTGTATGCTGAGAGTACTTGCAAATGAGGGAGATCTGCAAAACAGCAGAACACAAAGAAATAACTTCCACAGGGACTCAGAGAATTCCTGTGCCAAACCAACAATCCTCAGGACCAAAAGTTGCACAAAGTCCAGCTGTAACGAACGTGGCCACTTTAAAGTGGTCACTAAAGACAAAGTTCTTCCTACAGAGATTTTTGTGGAGCCTTGGAACTCTTCAGGCCTTTGATTTCAGAAATAAATGGGTGATGAAGTTGTGCACTATCACAGCAATGACCACTTGCAAGAACAAATCAGACACTACTCACTGGCAAAACAATTTTTTGACAAAACATGACTAGCAAGATGACCAACAAAGAATTTTGCCTTTATAGCTAAGGACTAAGTTCCATGTATATGTCTTTTCCTTCAGTGTCATTATCTCAAATTTGTACTTTATTTTTAAATGGTTAGCCATTTATACTCTCAGAAATAACAGAGATACAGTAAAAGATTCAATAAAAGGTGTATCTTTTATCCCTCTGAAATTTCTATGTATTCTAATTAGATCTTGTTAACGTTTTTTCACTGATAACATTATAATCCATTAATTTAGATTTCTGTAGTAATTTTTTTTCTAAAACAGATTTTTTTTACTGCAAACTAACCTAATAGTCACCAAAGCAGTGAAATTACAGTGTTATACAACTGGGAGAAATAATATTTGAAACAAAACAGACAATGGAAACATGTCACTTTCCATATGAGATAAGTAAGAATATATTTTCAGATAAGAAGTAAAAAAATTCATATTTCTTAAAAGAATTTACCACAAAGCTCAGTTAAATGCTTATAGTATGATATATGAGAACTTTCTGAAAATGAACCAAAATGCAGCATAAGGAGACAATCACAGTGTCTGCTTTAAAACCAACTGCTGTTACAATCCCACAAAAAACCTAATGGAGGCACAATCTATTTAACCTATTTTTTACACAGTCCCTTCAGAAATATGTTTTTACATATCTGTATATATATGCAAAAATGCATATAATAGCAACACATGATAAAATACTGGTTACATTTAACTTAGAAAAAGTGAATTACCACTCCAAATACAGCACCAAAAGAGTTTTGAAGCCAACCCATTTTTCTGTGTCATAACCTTGCTCAGAGCAGGGCTTACTAATGGAGGTGAAGAGAGAGAAAAAAAATCAGTATATTAGCATGAACAGTGGTACATGTTACAAAATAGAATGAGATTATTTTTAAAAAGTCAGTAGGAACAGAGCATTACCACAGTGGGACTGGATTAATAAAGATTGATTTCTTAGTGTCCTTTGTAGTACAAGGATGGGGAGACAACAAAGAAACTTGGGAGGTAACAGATTCAAAACAATGGAAGAGGAGATGGTGCTCATATAATGTGGAAAAGAATTGCAGCATCTTTTTCCAGAGTGCTATGGGTGCTTAAGCTTCAGCTGAATTCAAAGGAAAACTGAATAAATTATTAGAAGGCATAATGGTTGAGGGGTACCAAATATAGGGAAAAAAAAATCACTGGTTTTGGAAGTCTCAACCACATACTGGAAAAATACCGTGCCAAAGTATTCATTAAATGAAACCTCTGGAGATTTTCTACCTGGGGACCAAACCAACCTGTTTCAAGGGGAGTGTAGAAGACATAGCTCCAAATCCAATACAATATGACTTAAAATATTCTTGTGTTTAGAATAATACTGTAAGCAAGTCTCATTTCATAAGAATATTTTGAAGTTTTAAAACAGAGAAGTGCACTGTCCCTTATTTCTTTTCAGCACAAATGAACATGAAGTCAAATTTTCTGAGTTAAATCAAAACCAAAAGAAAAGCAACTTGTTTTGTTTGGAGGCTTTGGTTGCTTTGGAAGCACTGGAGAGCTGAGATACTTGACTAAGTCAGACAGAAAAATTCATGGTTCATTGTGTCTCCTCTTGCCACTGTGACAGCTCAGTCATATGTCTTTAAATCTGCAAGCAAGAAAAATAAGTAGTTTTGTGAGTAGTAAAATTTAAGAAGCTCACCTTCCTGTGTCTTCCTGTTTTATTTCTGAATCTTCCCAATCTGTCAGTTTTGGGTGTGCTTTTTTTTTTTTTTTTTCAGTGGGGCATTCACACTTCCAGTGTAGAATCTGGTGTCTGATAAAGCAGTTGAGCTGGTGTGACAGTCTTTATCAGAACATATGGGTTCACAAAACTGTTTTGGAAAGATGTTCCAGAATTTAAGGTGAAGGAAGCAAACAGGTTTATACAGGAAAAATTCTGAAATTCAGTCTATATCTCTGTGGTGCTTTTTTTGTGGGATTTTATTTGTTGGTTAGTTTGGGGGTTTTTATCCATCATAGCTGATAGAAGATCCTGGGTCTAATTTCCCAGGACTAGAAGCATGGTATCATCTCCCAAAACAAAAAGCTATGATAAAGTTGTGCACAGGTCAGAGAACAGGAAAAACTCTGTGGGAAACAGTGTCAAAGGCTTTACTAAGGTCCAAGTAGACAATATCCAACATTACAGAATGAAGTCACATGAGCCTTGCTTACCTACAGTAAGAATACGTACACATACATACCTTTAAATCAGGAGCTCCAGGACTAAGGTCTGTTTATGGATTAAGCCCGTTTTTACTAGGCTACATGTCCCATTACTGGTATGTAATCTTCTGTCCTAGACTAAGCTAATCAATAAAAGCAGAAAAGTAAAGAACAAAATCCGTGTGTGTGAGAGTGTTTCAAAATCATTCTGTATTTAGGCATGCTGGGAATACTGGGCACTGATTTGATTTCACAACACAAGACAGGCTGACAGCAGAGAACTCATTTTTCCTTAACACTGAGCACAAAGTAAATATTCAGCCTTGTTGTTTGAATGTTCTGTCTGGACACACTGCTCACATACTACGTCTGACTATAATACTTTGACCAAGCTCAGCTACAACTACCAACAAACCTTTGTGATTTAAATTCCCCAGTCATTTTTTTCTTTATATCTTTACCCAGATCCCTTGACATGGTTATGGTGGGGTCTGCAGCCCCCTGAATTGAGGAGGATGAGGCTGGGGATGGGATCAGCTCCTCTCCCAGTCTCAATCCCGTGTGATGGCAGTGCTGCAGAGCAGTTCATTCACACCTAGCTGGGGACACACCACGGTGCCACCATGAGCAGGTTTGGTTTGCTGAAAATTTAACAAGTTTTGTGGAAGGGCCTTAATGCCCTGGTGTGGTTTGAACACAAGAGACGCCCTCAACCTTCTGGTCACCTCTGACTCTTTCATGTTGGCACAAGTCTATGTGGGACCACCTATAGCAGCCCCAGCTGGGCCTGGGATCTGCCAGTCCAGCTGGACTGCAAGCTCCCTCCTCCCTCCCTCCCAGCCTCCTCCTACAGTCTGGTAATTAGTTTGAGTGCAGGATTGTATTAATTGTAGCAATTGTCATGTTTGTTTATGGGTTAATTGCTAATATCTGGTGTAACATTTTCCCCTTGGGATATTTTTGATCATAGTAATTAACCTCCCCTATCCCAGGGAGCAGACACTCATGGCTGCACTCTCCAGCAGCCCCCAGCAAGGGTCCTGGGGGGCTCCCTCCCCACAGGTGCCATGGTGGGCTCTGTGCTGCAGGGTGAGGATGCCCTGTGGCATGTCCCACCCATAGTCACCTGACATTTTCTCAGGAAGCTCAGGAAAGTAGCAGCCAGGCCCTATTGCCTTTGATCTAGCAGCTGTAAAGTCACTGCCAGTGATGCACACTTTTAGGAAGAGCCTGGATTGTTATGGCCAACTCTGCTTTCCTATTATTTCTGTCATGACAAATGGAAGTTGAGATGGGACCAGGAGCATCTTTGGCTTCCCTTCCTGTGATATCAATGGTAAATGATGATGAATCCCCCTCTCTGGTTGTAGCTGTGAATGGAAAGCAGGAGATGGAGAAAAAATCAGGTTTGAAAAGGTCAGCTCAGTGTTCCAGCATGGCTTGCTGTCTATCCTGTGATGGAATCGGTAAAGACAGGTTTGCTCTTCCCACATTTCCAAACCTACTCCCTCTTCCCGGTGTGGGGTGCATCTCTGAACAGCACTTGCTCAGTGGCTGGAGAGCCAACTCTTCAGCCAGCAAGTCAACCTGGATGATCTTTCTATACAGCTAACAAGGGCTTGGATTTTATTAAATTTCCTCCCACTGAGCACAACCCAGGAACTGTAACTATGGCAGGAGAATGGATAAGCTAGGTTGACAGTCCAGGAGTAAAGCCATGCTTTGGCATTCCTTGTGGTTCTAACCTCAGCCAGGGTGAAAGGTTGTGGTTCTCAAAGGTGTTGAACATGTCCAATACAGGGCTTTATTGCTCTTCAGTTCCAATAGAATGGGGGAACAAACATCTTCTGAAAGCACCAACTCAATCTGAGAAAAACACTGCTTGCTTCACTTTCTAATTACAGCTTTATCCATTTTCTGTTGTAAATTGGAGGTAAAGTGAAAAATCAGAGGAGCAGCTGCAATGGTAGGGTTGGGTATCCATCAGTGGGGGCTACAGTTCACAAAATTCAAGAAAATTCCATCAAAATAGCCCAAAATTCCATCAGAATTGTCCCAAAATCCCATAAAAATAGTTTAAAGGTCCTCCAAATCCCATCAAAATTGCCCAAAAAAATCAACACAAATGCCACCAAATCCATGCAAACCCACACTAAAGCATCCTAAAATATCCCCAAACTCCCCAACATTCCATCAAACATAACAAAATTCCACCAAAATACCCAAAATTCCCACTAAAATGTCTCCACATAGACAAAAAATACATCCAAAATATCCCGGCATCTATGTGAATTCACATAAACTCTTGCAAAAAGATCTCAAAATATCCCGAGAAACCCATACAATTCTTCCAAATCCCACTCAAAATCCCATCAAATTCCCACCAAAATACCCCAAAATCACTCCAAATGTGCACAAAGTACTTGAAGAGTCAGACAAATTCCTGCAAATCAATCTTAAATATCCCCATATTCAGATAAAAATATCCCCAAGTCACTCCAAAATCCTACAAAATCCCGAATTCCATCAAAATCCACTCAAAATATCACCAAATCCACCTAAAAGAAACAAAAGTAATGCAAAATTTACCCAGGTCCACCAAAAATATCCCAAAATTCATTGAAAATATGTGAAAAATCCCCAAAACTTTCCCTAAGTTCACCTAAGATGCCCCCAAATTCGCAACGAATCTACACATAATTCCACTGAGTTATGAAAATTTCAACCAGCTCCCCAAGTGCCCCAAATATCTCAAAACCCTATGAAAACTTACCCGAAGTGACCTAAAGTCACTAAAATCTGCCCCAATCCCCTCAAATTCACCCCATTTCCCCCCACCCCTCAATCTGAGCTCTAAAAATGAGGATTTCAGCCTTTAAACTGGATGGATCCAGTTTGAACCAGATGAGTCAGTCAAATTCAGTTTGAACTGGTTGGAACTGGTTTGATCAGTTTAATCTGGTTTGAACTGGTGGGATCTGGTTCTATCCTGCCTGATCCAGTTTGATCCAGTTCAAACTGGTTTTATCCAGTTTGAGCCACTGAGATCTGATTAGAAATGGATTGAGGTGGTTGGAATTGGTTGGAACCAGAAATAAAAAATGAATCCCCCTGGAGCAAATAAAAAATACTCTTAATAAGATTGAGATATAAATGCATTTAAGTGATTGATTTTCACTATGTGTTTACCATCTAATCAAACAGGCTGCTCATTAAAAAATGCATGTCCCAAGAGTCCAGGTCTCCATCTGAAATGCCAACAAACACACCTTGGCACAAATGCCGAGTGACAAATAAAAAAAGAAATCAGCCATCCAAGTAGCATTTAATGAGGTTTAAATGACAAAAAAGAAACAAAGTAGTAGTGGGAGAAGGTCAGAAAAAAAAAAATTGGGTAAATCACCATCTGGCTTTAGTACACAAAAGAAAAATAACAGGTAAGCAGATATTCAGCAGTGAGGGTGGGAGTATCAGTGAGCTGCAGGACAGAAGCTGGTTGGACAGTGGGAAACATCTGACCTGTTTGTGAGTGGTGCAAATGGAACAGAAAAACAAAAAACCATCATAAGATGGAAAAGCAGATACTAAAGGAACAGAACTAAAACAAGCTCTCTAGGATTTGGTTTTAATTGGTTAACATCAGCAACATAGGATTTTTACTGGGCTTGACTATTTCTGAGGATACCTTTTTCATGATTATAATTTCTGGACAATACAACACCAAGTGTAGACTTCTAGAGAGAAAGTTCTGAGTCTCCAAAGCTGTGCAAGGAAAGAAAGGCTAAAACCACCCAGAGATTATAGTCACCAATAAGCATCAGACATCAAACCTTGGCTTTACAGATAATTTTAAAGAAAAAATACACACTTTAATCCAGAATGGCTTAATTATAAGACAAATGTCAAAGCTTACATGCACTAGAAAGTACAATGTGGAAGTAACAGAAACAGGGCCAGTAGTACAGACTGACTAATTAATGCTAAGTATAATTATAAGGTGCAGGTATTTCAGGATGCAGTAGTAAACACACCACCAAATACCTCCTGAGTCAGCAAGAGATGATTCTGTGCTTATTTTTAGATGAGGTTTTGGTAAGTGGCAAGGATAGAAAAGCAAAGCTGATTGCAGAAAATAACCTTGAACATGGTGATCATGAGTGAACTCAATTTAAATGGAGATGAATAAACTATATTTTTTTATTTCAAAAAGAGAGACTTTTAGGTAGCAGAGTAATCTTAGTCAAAAAGTGAAAGAAAAAACATGGGATTGATGCCCTAAGGACAAAGGAGAACTCCCAACACAAAGGGTCTTCTCCCATTTGCACTCATTTGAGTAGCTGCATGAAATGCCATGAGCATCAAAGATGCAATGTACCCTCAACAGTTTTGTCTTTGCGGTGCTCCCTCTTCATTTGTGTTCATTCATCTTAGCAAGGCAAGATTCACTCTCAGAAAGCCCAAGATTGGTGTACTCTATAAACAGACTGTTCTTCTCTTAATATTAAAAAGTCTGATCTTGGCAGATGTGTTGATGAGGCAGAGTGCCAGTCTCTGAAAAGCACTTGGTATTCATCATTACCCAGATTATTGTGTCCTTGCAAACTCACAAAGAAGTGGATATCAAAAATATTCTCATGACTGACCACAAAGGAAAATTTTTTCCACTTCAGTATATGAGACAGAAACGAAATGTCTGGAAACCATCTCTAGGCTGCACAGATTTTCCCGTGTTCCAGCTGTTGCCATGAGACCTCTGGAATAACTGACCACATGCCAAAAATTTTCACAATCCACTAATAGGCTAAAGATGAATGGAAAAACTTGCTCTAAACAAATACATTATTAGCAGATGGAACATCACAAATCAGTAACAGAAGATATTGATAACTTCTAAATGAACCCATTTATATTGTATCAGTTTGCTCTGGCTGTCAGAAGAAATTCTGTTGTGGACCTGCCGGTCCTGTGAGGGCATAAATGTGTAATAAATGCCATTTATGCCTACCTGACACAAATGCATGCACAGCCAGAAAGTGAAATTGAAGTAAAGGCCTTGATTACTTGTTTCTTTAAGTCAGAGACTATAAAGGTATAAACCTGAATTACTGGACAATTAGTAGGCTGAATTAAAGTAGAACAGAAAATAGAGGAACATACATAGCCATTATCAGAGAAGTAGGAAAAAACATTAGTTTGAAACCGGACACAAATTTATGTTATAATTTTTCCATAAGTTCTCATTCATTTTTGCTGTTGTTTTGAGGAAGTACTATTTAAGGTCACAAAATTTTTGTCATTACCAAAGAAAGACAAGTGTGTTCACATGGAGGTGGACAAACTGTGTGTCAAAAATGGCATCTAAAACAAGGGAGTTTGTTTATCTGCACATAAAAAGAGGGACATTTCAGTACAGTTTTGTATTTCTCCCAAATTGTCACAATGTTAAATTCTGTATAAAATTATAAAAACATTTCAAAGCCCAGGTACCAGTTCAGGATCAAACAGAATTACTGTCCTCTGAAAATCTCAAAATTAGGACAAAATTACTTTTTCTGTTATTACATTATGCTGACATAACATCAATAAGAGTAAATGTGAAGCTAAATATATTAATACAGCTGATACATCTTATTGTTACATCAATAAGTGACTGTGTCCCAACTTTAATATATCAGATTGATAAAATATCAGTGACTAAACCATCACTGTAACCATCCTCTCTCGTAACTATAAACTTGTATTTGAACTGAAACCATCTCACAATTCACTGACTTCTCCCAGCATTTTATATTTAAAAAAAACCAAAAACAAAACACACAACCAAAGATAAATAAATAAATGCTACAGACTTTAATACCACCTATTTAATTCCATCCTAAAATTGCATGCCAAGCTGCCTTGATTTTTTTTTTTTTTTGACTGTAGACGTATTTACAGGTCTTGTTATATGATTTACCATAATTTTAATAAATTATGCTAAAATATCATGTTACTTGCTTTCAAAATTGTCAACTTTGATATTAGCAGTAATGGCACGATTCCCACAGATTTAATAGATAGCCCAAAGCTCAGTCCAATCTGTCATTAATTTTAACAGGTAGTCTGTCAGACTTCTGGTGATGTAAGCACTATATAGGAAAACATTTTATCTCCTAACCTATAAATATAAAATAAGTAGATGGCATCCTGTCCTTTTTTTTACTATTTTACTTTGTTTTGAAACAGCAGTCTCATGTTTTTCTGGTTTATGATCATCTTTTCAAGCTAAGGCACTGAACAAAATCACTACATGATCGTGTATTCTAAAAACCATTTCCAGCATGTGTAGATAGACACAAAACATGTATCATATGTGTCTTTTAGAAATAAATATGTGGCAGGGTTCCAAAATTACATCAAAGTTACCTGGTTTTCATCTCTTTGCACTGCTTAATTCTTGGGTTATCCCAGGGATTAGATGCCATTTTTGAAGTAAATGGCTATTATTGTGCTGCATTTAAGAGAATTACAGATGCAGGAGAGGAAGGCAAATAACTGAGAACATAAAAAAAGGAGGAGTGAGAGGGTGCTAAGCAGACTGGAGAAAGAAGAAAATTAGTTTGGGAACTAATAAGGAGAGACAAGGTGATTTGTTTCCATGTGCTGGGGTGATATCTTCTTTCATTTAGTACAAATCCATCAGAAGAGACTGTAAGCAGGACTTTGCTTTCATTTGGCTGTCAGTGAGAGGAAGAGGAACTGCTCTGGAAGACGTTCAAGTAGCTGCTCACTGAGAGCTGCCCACAGGTCCCATTAATGGAGGATTATTTGTTCCTAATGAAAATCAGATTTTTTTTCATTTCTCAATGTGATTTTACACAGCCAGAAAGAGTCCTAGCAGCAACTGGTCCTTATCCATGAGCTCTCCTTGATAGGGGAGACAGAGGCCAGGAGGTCCTCAAGAGTGTGAAGAGGAACAATATATGCTGTGTTAGATAGGTGAATGCAGTGCTACAGAGTTAGCCAAGACCTGTGAGCCCACCTGTGGGCTGTAACCTCATCAGCACTCTGAGGCAGGGGTTGAATTCCACCTGGGAAAAGCAGAGTGCTCCACAGAGGAGCTGTGCAGGGCTCCCCTGGGAATGCCTCTGCTGTCCCTGGCCAGTGGAAATCCTCACAGGGAAAAAGGGGGAAGGCATTCCTGCTCCTTGCTGAGCACAGGGGTGGTAACTGCTCACACAGGTGGAAGAAATCCCTTCAGGCACTCTTTGCATTCTCTTTTCCTTCTGACATTTTGCATCAATAAAAAGTCTACACAAAATGAGGCTCTTAAAAATGAAGCTGAGGATTTAAAATGAAGCAGTTACTATTACAGTCACGTTCCCACAGCTTCTGTCCTCACCCAGTAGCAGTTCTTTGGAAAAGAACTTTGTGATACCTTGCTTGTAAATTGTGTGATATAAAATTAAGTTCTTTGCCCTTCCTTGGCAAAAGGAAATATAAAAATCACAACTATAAATACTGCATCCATCATTTAAAAAATGTATAGCTTTTAAGACTGTATCACACATGGTGAAAACAGATCAGGAAAACAGATTGAGGCTTTTTAAACCATTGGTTTTATCCTGCCAGCTGCACTTATTCCCACTGTCATTTACTATCAGCATTTTAGTGTACAAAAAAAAGTGTAAAGGCTCAAACATATTCTTGAAAAATAGTGTAAGCTGCATGCTAATGAAGCTACCCTTCCTGAGGGTCTGTCTCCTGCTATTTGTCAATAAAGACATTTAAGTATCTATAGTAAATAACGTCTGCTCCTAAGAACATATTGCAAAGCAGAAATAAGAAATAGGAGGATAACAAGTACCAGGCATTGTTACTTTGTTAAGAGAAACACTAGTGACTCCCTCCATCAATCACCCCCTCTGTCCCTCCCAGTCTCCTGAAATTAGCATCTAATTAATTGATGCATCATTCAAAAATGTGAATTCCAGACTATGGCAACACAAATATTATATAGAGGACAGATCATTAAAACAGCAGAAATATTTGTGAACTGTAAATAATGAAACAGAAGAGAGAATAGGATTTTGTCATCATTCTCAGCAGCACATAGAGCAATTTTAAGAAGCTGAAGCTGACATCTGACTGACTCTTTAGCAAATATTACCCCTGGCTGCACTGGCAGATTCTACTGGAATATCTGAGACTGAAACACTAACTGACTGCTGCCAAGCCAGGACTGAGCCTTGGCTTTTATATTGCTACTTACTGTGTTTTGTTCTCGTTTTGTTTGTTGCTTGGCTGTTTTTCTTCAAAAATTAATAATTTGGGAAAGTATTTGCATTTCTGCTTTACATTATCTCAACACATAGTAACTAAGAAAAAAAAAGTATGCAAATACTTTCCAGTGGCCCAAATAAGATTTATATACTCTTATCTCTCAGCATTGTTGTTCTGTGCAATAAAAGCCATGAGAAATATGTGAGGGTAGGAAGGAAGGGATAGCCAAGAGGATATGCAAGTAATTTAGTTTTTATCCCAAAAATAAACAGCATCATTGCAGTGTGCATAGATAAGCACTGCTCCAGTTCCATCAAGGGGTTGTGCTGCTCTCTATATGGCATGATATTTATCATTCATTCAATGACCTTCAACCATTTACTTTGCTACACTACCTTGGTTCCTTCCTAGAATAAAGGCCAAGTTTTACAGAACTAGAAAATATTAGTTTTTCTCTACAGTAGCTTTACAGAGGTCTACATTTGCCCTGTAAAACAGGGCAACACACTTTCAGTGTGGTGCACTCACGTAGATCATCCAGTGACTGAATTTTTTTTTAGTAATCACAGGACTTACTGGAAATTTGTGTTACTCTGGGAATGAGGCACACAACCCTCAGGACTTTTGAGAAGTACAGGTCTGGAAACAGCAAGTATTCAGTCTGATTCAAATGAATATATAGCCATATCCAAGTGCATTTTAAAATTTGGGCAGTGTTTTGCCCCTGAAGCTCACTGGAACTGTCTCAAAAGGACAAGTTGACTTGCAGGAAGGTCCCACCTCTCCTTGGGTAGCAGTGGGACATTTTTGTAAGTCGAGGATATCACCTGGCTGAAGGCAGGTCTGTGAGTCATTGCTACAGAAATCATTCGTGTCAGCTGCACTTAGGGGAAGAAGGGAAAGATGAAGCTGAGATTTGAACAGAGGGAGGTGAGGTTACCCCCAGAAGGCTGCAGGAAGGTGTTTTACTGATATTAAAAGGAAAGGGAAAGGAAAAAAAAGGCACACCAGACCACTTGGAACATATGAAGAAGTACAGCCTTTGCAGTCTCACTAGGTAGGATAACACTTATAAGGGCTATTAGCCTCCATATTACAGATCAGCAGAAGAGGTCAGGGGCATATTTCAGCAAAGCAGTATATCTCAGCTCAGCAGAAGGAAGCATTTTAATCTTCTTTGGGCTATTCACTGGGCTAAATCAAATGATATAAGCAATCATTACAGAGTTTAGGGAACTGGGCTGCACTTTAAGTCCCTGGATTTCTGTGGCTGTTGCCAGAAGTAAATCAAAATTAGGGGGCATCTCCAGTGCTAGAGAGAGTTTCCTTTAGAAAGACCGAGGAGCTTTGGATGTTGGAAGTCAAAGAGAGGAGTCAGTCTGATTCTGCAATAGTTGAACAGACCTGCATCGGGGCTGGAAAGACAAAGAAGTATTTAGAGAGGTTGCCTGCACACTTTTTTTTTAGTGATAGTGGTAAAATGATAGAAGAGCTTTCTTGTTGGTTTTTATAAAAATCAAATTTACAATCAAATATAAGACTCAGAGGAGAGTTAAAAACAGAGAATGAGGGTATGTAAAGTATTTTGTATTCCTCTAGCATTTCATTTAGGTTTAAAATTAAAAAATTGCAAGGTTCAAAGTCAAATGACTGGTTTCAACGCAATCTAATTTTATGCAATTTAATTATTGTACGGGTGCAAATTCCACTTTTCAAACCTTTCCAAACTGTAGGTGAGTGCAGGTAAGAGGGAGGAAAGATTTTAGGTAGGGAGTACAATCTATCTAAACTGTCCCACTGATTGGGTGGGGATAGAGGGAAGAGGAATATCCTCTCTGCAATGTCAGGAAAAGGCAGAAATCAAAATAACAATATTAAAAATAAATGTGACTCATACATTTTGAGAGGGATGATTTTGTCCTAGAGAAATGCAATAATATGAATTCCTGGTCAGTCTGGGATATTTATAAAGGTGTCTGTGTTTTTGTTTTCCTTTATGCATACTTATTGCCTGTTAGGAACATTTATTCAGTTTCACAATAAACATTTCATGCCTCTGTGTCCTGCAAGGTCAACTCAGCTTATGAAAACCAAGCTGCTGTCTGTCTCCCTTACCTCATCACTAAAATTCCCAGACAGAGCAGAAACTCCAAAACTCATCAAAACACTATCAGTTAGACTGGAGAGAATTAGAGCTGAATACTAATTTTAATACCTCCATTATATATGCACAAGATAACTATACTTGAGGTAGAAATAAGCAATACATCTTGAAGGACTCTTGTTTATTCACTCTTCCCCAAAAGAAAAAAAGTAATGATTCCATCTAATGAAGTGAGAAGGTGAAGGTACTTTTACTTTGCGAGTGAGACACTTAATGAGGCAATATCCTCTTGAATCTTTGAGATAAGCTCGAGGTCAAAAGTAGACAAATTAGCATAACATTCATATTAATATATTTCAGAATCAGATACAGAAACAACCTGCACTCTGAAACCTGCCTAATCACAGACAGCTAATTTTCAAAGGAGTTTTGGCACTCATTACGGTGATGGATGACAGAACTAAAAACATCAACATTTCCTTGAGATCTGCCATGCTTTGTAGGCACTTCTCTTATGTGCTTCATGAATTGTATTTTATATTTGTCATAATTTATTTAGATACTCAGAGAAGTAAAATGAGGTTCTTTGAGGAAGATATTTTGGCATGATGCAACGCTGCCATTGTGTACTTGCAACACAGATAATCCAGCATGGAACTGTATTCTAGTACCCAGAAGTTGCATTGCTGCTATTCTAAAGCTTTTATTATCACATCACAATGAGAAATACATACAGACATTTCTACAAACACACTCACGTGCAAAATATTCTGTACAAGAAAGAAGCTGCTATTATTTATGAGCTTTCTCATGCACACGTGTACAGATGTACACATACAAACACCCCTCTGCTCTTATAGCTGTGCACACAGACTGTAGCCACTAAATGGAAATTATTTAATTACCTTCTTTTCCTCTAAAAGGAATTTAAACATTGGTATGCCCCAAAATATTGACAACTCTGGGTTAGCACTACTGATGCAGTCCAGTAAAAAGCAAAGAAGAGGGAAAGGATGTGTGGAAGACGCTATTAAGAAAATCCCCAAATAATAAAATCCAGGAGTGAAAAAAAAAAAAGGCTCCTATAATCGTTTCCTTAAGTTTTCTTAAGGAAAGAATTCTGTTGATGAGACTGCTTCAGGCTGCCTGCAGTTCTGTGGAGCTCATCTGGACTAGTCAACATACTGATCTTGATTCTAGGACACA
This sequence comes from Cettia cetti, assembly GCA_013401135.1. Classification (NCBI taxonomy): domain Eukaryota; kingdom Metazoa; phylum Chordata; class Aves; order Passeriformes; family Sylviidae; genus Cettia; species Cettia cetti. Next base: position 48,559 of record VZUI01051677.1, read on the forward strand.
GTGCATTCCTTACAGCCTCAAAATTCACTGCTGCTGGAGAAAATTAGTTCTAAAACAGAGCATTAATCCTCAATAAAAATGAAATGCACTGAAAACACTGGGTTTGGATAAATAGGTATTCAGGGCTTCATCTTAGGAGAGTGTTAAACATCTTTGGAGTCAATGAACACACTCAGCTTACGTTGCCTACAAGGGAAACTGATGTCTTTTGGCATCTTCTGTGCTCGGGCTCTTTTTGATTACAGTGAAATGGAACACAAAAGGCTCGTGCCTCAGGCAGCACAGATTAGCCAAAAGCATATATGCCTAAAAATAAGAGCTGACTGGAGAGTGCAAGGCAACAGCAGGGATGACGGGAAGATTTATCCCGCGACTTCTTGGAAGACAAGCTGGCCATGGGCCTACAAGCAGCAGAAGCCAAGCCAAGGGAAGGAGCACATCTTATCAGACATGAGAGCAGACAGCGTGCTGACAGCTGAGGACACCAACGTGACAGCTGTGAGTCAGGTCACAGCTTCCCCTCTCCTGCCCCAGGGCCTCCATTCCTCCTCCCCTTTGCGACAGGAGGAAAATCTGCAGCTCACTGGGATGGGCGCTGCCACCGCGTTTGTTACAGCGGGCACCTCTGGGAATGGCTTCAGCACCTACATACTATTTCTGCACAGTTTCACAACATTGCTCCTCTTGCCTGACCTTAAGATTCCTTTTCTTGCTGGCTGTTTTCTGAACGAGCCCTAGCTGTGGTCACCTCTGCCTGGGCTGTTTAGGGCTGAGCAAGTTGCAGCACAAGACAGTGGATGAGACGTCTCAAGGCCCCTCTAAGCACCAGTGAAACCATTGTGCATTGCCAAGAGCTCACCTCTGCTAGTTCCTTCCTAATCTCTCAACATTCTACTGGGTTTACAGGACAAGGCTGTGACAGTGGAGAGGCTGACCCACACTGGGAAAAAAAAAAAACCGAACAACCCAAACCCCAGAAAAAACCCCAACAAAAAAAGCATTCCCAACCAGAAAAAATAATTACAAGAAATCCTCCCTCCTCCAAATTTTTTCCATGTCTAAGAAAATTGATCATGAGAAACTTTTGTTCTCCTCAGAATGTAAATATTCACCCTTAGTATAGGTGAACAGAAGTTTCCTATCAGTTGTCTAGAAAGCTTATATCACAACAAAAAGAAAAACTCGATTAATGGTTTAGGGGTAGGTGGCATTTTTTTTCCTCACTGTCTTTACAGTGTGTTCCATCTTGTATCTTTAAGCATTATAGATTCACAAGCATTATGCAAAACATTATGAGGATAATCGGCACAATGGGGGTTCACTATTTAATGAAAGTAACTCTCTCATTTTTAATTATAGCATTTAAGATCATCTTATTGTCAAGTGAAATACAGCCTTGCCTTTTTGTGATTTGTCTAGGATAGGATTTAGGAAATATCCCACCACCTTCTTCTTTTACAATAAGGACTATCTTCCACATTTTCAGGTAACAGTATACATGTAAAACATTTTGTTTGGGAGCTTTCCAAAGCCAGGAATAAAAAGCAAAGAACTTGTATGAACTTCCTACTGGAAAATATTTTACTAATTTTAAAATACTGTAAAAGAAGCAGGGCAGAAGTTCAGTTTTAGATATCTCACTCCAAGATGGTTTTAATTGCTGGAATATATTGTTCTTCACTTTTTGCATTTTCTTCCTCCTAAAAAGTAAGTCCCATGAATAAAATAGCCCCAGTGCTAGACTATTTGGAGCAGACACTTCAGCAGCAGGTAATTAGATTTCACACATTTTATATTTTCAATTATTTCATTTACACTATAATCAAAGGTTTTCACATGTAAGGAACAATATATTAGAGATTTCTATCTTGAAAGAAAAAAGCATCAAACAAAAGAACAAAAACCATTATTAACAAAATGTTTCAAATCCTGTTTGCATAGAGATACGCACTATACTTCAGCACCAGAGGAAAGGAATTGTATCCAGACACACGCACGTTTCAAGACCAAAAAGGAAACCATAATTGCTGTGTTTAATGTTTGTATCTTTTGTGTATATTTTAACCATATTTGCAATTTGCAGAGCTATTTGCCTGATGGCATTATTATAAATCTATTAAATCCATCCTTTGAACAGATGGTGCTATAAAATACTATTGTATCTGGGAAGAGGTGTTTGAAGACGTAGGGTATGTGTAGGCATACATATGATGACACCTAGAAGACCACAGAAGCTATTTAAAACAGATAAGTGCACCAACTGGGAGGGCCAGTTTCCCAGCATGGCTGTGTCTTTTTCATAATATCAAATGCCATCTTTTCAGTGCTTGTAAAATAATACCCACTGGGTTTTGGAATAAAGATCTCCACTGGTACCTCGGCAGTATCTTTTTCCCTGAAAGCTCTGTATTCCCAATGGATGATCTGTTTCAGCAACAAAAAGATAAACAATGTGTCATGTTATTTAGTTTCTCAGTATTTTCAGGTGAATTTCCTTTTGTTAAAAAAAAAGAAAAAAAAACTGTTACTGGTATAAAAACCCAGCAGAAGTTTAAATATTTCTTTTCATCATACCAGTAGCAGTAACAATATTTGTTCATTGTCTTTGACACTATTTTTTTTCATGCAAATATGCAACAGAAATAATAAAAAGCTGATAGTATATTATTTGATTTGGTGTATATAGGAAGCTGGCTCCAAGTGCTGAAATTTGTACAACATGTTGGCATAGTTCAAGGAGAGCAAATTTGCAATGAATGATGATAATTTGCACTGAAAGAAATTAGTGCCTATTTTGATTAGGAATTAGCCTTCTGTTCAAATTTCAGCAGAGTAATGTATTCATTCCTGGTTCAAGCATTAGCTGGGTTGAAAGGGTGAGAAAAAAGCTTGTGGACAAAGGGAAATTAAAAACTAAAAAGATCAAAGAGCTATTTCTCTAGTGCAGTAATAAGGTAACTTTTATGGTTCAAACAAATCCCTACCAATGTGTAATACTGAAATGCACATTTACCGTGGTACCCAACCTTTTCTGAGGTAGAAACTCCTATTGTTCAGTTTTTAGGATTATATTGTTCATTTTTTGGGATTACATTGTTCAGATTTTGGGATTAAATTGTTCATCATGCATTTTTGCCCCTTATCATACCCAAATTTCTCAGTTTGAGAGGCAAGTAAAAGCTGCCATAGGACAAATGCAGTAGTTGAGGGTGTGTTAAACACTTCATAATTACATACATACCAATACTGCACTGCTAAAATTTTTATTCTTTCCCACTAGCCCTGGTATATGGAAAAACAATTCATCAATCATCTTAAAGCAATACATGTTAAACCTACAGAAATATGCTTCAGAGCTACTGAAATCTTTGTCTGCCTCACTACTGTTCCTACCCAGGGAGCCACGCTGGACAGGGCTACAATTCTTTCAATTTCTATCCAGGAAAAATACATTTCCAGAAAGAATTGGCTAGAAAATCAGCTTTATGTGTTAAAAACACAGCAGAGAACAAATGAATCCTGAGCAATCTCTCCTCAGCAAAAGTCAAAGTGTTGACTATGATGAAGTGGAATCTGGAAAGATCTGCCACTCAAATGTGCAAGCTCTTTGAGGAGTTAATCTATGAGAGAAGCTTAAAAAAACGCCAGTATTTCTGTTGTGGTGCCAGCTGTCAGGGCTCTGACAGTTTACCTTGGCACTGAATCTTCAGAACAAAGGAACTAGGTCATGAAACAGAAAATTTAAGTATATTCCCCATGAAACTCACCTTAAAGATGAGCATTCAGGTTACTAAGTCAAGGACTGAAAAGTCAGAAAATGACAAAATTACAGCTGCATATATTTAATTTTCACTCTTCCTCTTTGTATATCTGCACTGTTGAACTACTAATTATATGACTGCAGAAATAATTGTATGTAAAGCCCATACTTCAAAAGGACTGCTGTTATTTAATTCTAAATGATTAATCAAAATCAAGGGGTTTAAAACATTTCATTGAATACAGTGCTTGTCCACCAGTGTTTGTGTGTCCTCCCCCACAGCCCCAATAAGCCACCCACAAGCTCCTTGCTGTAGTCACGTACCTGCCCTCTTTTACTGCCCCAGTTTCCCCACTGTCTCTGATGACAGTTCAGCTCTTTGGACACCAAAATGCTCTAACTCTAGTGCTCAGCAGCACCTGTGTGTTACTTTTTATTCTCTTTCCTGCTCATTTTTCATCACTCCCACCTAAGTAATATAGAGGAAGGGGCAGCAGCAGAGGAAGGGGAATGCTCCTGGAGCTGATATGTCTCCTTTCCATTGCCTCCCTTGGACAACAAGTTCAGGAAAGCCAAGGCAAGGACTTTTTCAACAGGGAGACACATCCTGGAGCTGATGAACCCCTTTTCAGAAGACCAAGTCATCAATTGCTCATAGCCAGAGGCTTTGACAAAGGTCTCCTTCATTCACTGTGAGCCAACTTCAACTTCCTTATGCAGACGCTCTTCAATGGACAGCTCCCAGTGTAATTAAGAAGTTTATAATCAAGAGAGTGCAAGTTTCTAAGTGCTAATGCTCTCCACAAGAGTAGCAGTGCCCCTGGTTCCCTTCTGTCATGCTCCAGATGGTAAAGGAAAGACACATTCTATGTTTCCCCGTGCAACCCAAAGTTAACACAATGCATTTGCCTTGTCCCACTTTCTACCCTGCCAAAAATGCATGAACTAGGCAAACACTCCTAAGTTTTGCAAAGTTCTTTCCTCTTTGGGAGAAAACATTACAATGCTCCCATAAAATCAAACCTCATCCTTTAATGAATGGGCTATTTCAAAATGACAGACAAAATCTTTCATGAGGATAAAAAATAAAGCTGGGAAAAAAAACAAAAACAAAACATGGAAGCCTTCAGGAGTAGACTCTTCATACCATGGTTTCTCCAGCTCATAGATTTATGGGTCAAGTCTATTTAAAAATACCAGAAATTACAGTATGGTACCATGTACAAGGCACATAGAAATAAGGCAGATTGCATCTACTGTGTATTTACAAAGCCATCACTCATAAACTGTTCAGAGAATAAATGTTTCTTAACGCCATTTTAAGCTCACTGAAATATGGTCCCTGACAAACACATCCTTTGCAACCTCTTCCAAGTCAGAAATGCTTTTCAATTTAAAAGTAGGAGGTACAGTTTTCTAAAGCAGTACAGAAGTGGCATATCCTTCTGCATAAAGTGCTGGCTTAGTGAAGATAATTGAGGATGGAAAATACATTATTTTTCTGTTCTATCTACCATAGCAATTAAAAACAACAATTAATTGTGTCAAGGTGCAAAATGATGATTTTAATTACACTACCAGAGTAACATAAGAGGTTCACATGCAGTGACTACACCCTTGATTGGTCCACTGCAGAGGAAAAGATAGGATTGCTTCCCTAGGGCAATGTTCTCCCCCTCATTCATGTTGATTTACTTCATAAATAACCTCAGTAACTTGTTTTATCGACCTCCCTAGTAGCAGGTTTTTGAAAGCAAAACCAAGGCGGTTTTTTTCTTTTTATGCAATTATTTTATTATTTTATTCTATTTTTAAACACTACTGAGAGAAGTACATGCTGTATAAAGCATCATATTTTACAATTTGTCGTGTAATTTAAAACTGCTTATGAATGTAGCAGAAATAATTCTAAAAGAATGAAAAAGCTGATTTCCAACAACATTCACAGTACCATTCAGGGCTCACAAAGTCCAAACATCTTGCTCCCACTGCTGTCACACTGGAGCACATTTGGAAAGCAGAACACCAAAAAAGACCCTCCTTTCTTTAATTATGCCTTTACCTCTCCCATCATAGAAATAGCATGCCCAAAGGCAATGCAGGAAAAAACAGCAAACTCTTTCCTGAAAAGTTCATAAAGCAAACATGATCCATATATCCAAGACTCTATTCCCCTTGTACCTTCAGGGAGAGAGGAATATTATTGAAATTATTAAGTTCATTTTACTGTCTAGTGCCTTTGAATAGTATTGTTAAATTGGAAAAAGAATATCACTGCACTGTTGAAGGCAGGGTCTCTAATCCAGTGCTAGAGGCACAGAGAACTGTGAGTACATGCTGCAGAAGATAGATATATTCAGATTTATATTAGACATTTCAAGCTGAAGAGGGCAGTTTCACACTAATGCAATATCCTAGCTTAAGTGGTTTTGTCAAAACAAGGTTTCTTCTGGTTTCTGACCTTTGTTTGGTTGAAAAAAAAACATAAATACAGACACTGTCTTAATCTCTCTTGTTTTTATTCGAACACCTGTGCTGGGCCATATTCATAAAGATGTTTCATATCCCATCATGCATCTTCCAGATGGTTTTTATTACAGATCTCCAGGAAGATTTTCCTCTAACCCCCTTCCTTGCTTCCTCAGAACAGTTAATTAGAATACTTCCATGGAGGTGCACAACATGGACCCACTAACTAGTGTCAGTCATTGGGCAAAAAATGAGCCTGTTTGTTGGGTAACTGGTTATTGCAACAATTTTTTTTGTCATGGCAGCCTTTGTTCTTATTGTGATTCAGCAGTACTACTGAGACATCAATTAGTGTGGTTTCTAAAAGCTTTTATAACTCATGTTTAAAATGCCAGCCTCAACCACAAAGCACAGTAGTCCCATAATCTACAAAATAAGATTTGGGGCTCAGTTTCCGTTTACCTAAACTTCTGCAATAATAAAAATGCGTCTGCTGAAGACATCTGTTAGAACTCAGTAACATCTAATTTTTACGGCAAATAATAGAGTTCAGCTCCATAAGATTAGAGGTTATAGGCTGGGCCTTTTGGCTGGCTTGGCATTCCTGTTGAAATGTTCTGCCAGCCAACTTAATATATGCATTAAAAAATCCCAATGACTTTCCTCCTCCTCTGAAGACTCAAAATAAAGCAATAGTTTTCCCTCTTAATGCTTTGCTCCATGGCATTGTTGAGCCTATGGCAGTGCCTGTTTGATGGGACTGACAATAATATTATTTCTTTTCACTAAAAATAAAGGCTTAATGAGGTGAAATCCAGAGTTAATTATATGTTGGAAGCATACACTCTGCTGGAGAGGAGGTGGAGTTGCAAAAATCACTGTATTTCAGGCCAGCCCTACTTTTATTCTGGATTTAAGATATTGAACTTTGTCAACCCAAAGCTTGAGATTCAGTTTCTTTCAAATTCAGTCTTCTAGCACATGTAAATTGCAAAATAGCACACAGCTATGGTAGAGGATGTTTTTGGAAAACAAATATAACAACATTACCATTCATAACAACCAAACCATCTATGACTTTTTACCAAAGTTTTGCATTCCTTTTTAATCCAAAATCCTGCGAGAGATACTTATGATTCCCTTGGGCAATATGTACTAGTAAAATAATCAGATTTTAAATGTCTGTGAAAATCATGAGCCGAACAAGGACACTGTCACTTCATCTAGCTTCTAACAGAGAATCCAGTGAATCACTAAGCAGAACTGCTCCCTGGGACATGCTTGCACAAGGCTGCAGAGAGCCATTCACCAAAGACTCAAATACTACTAAATAGGTCTCTGAAAAGCCAGAAGGATCTGGGAAGATTGTGCCATCAATATTAACATAACCTGCATGAAGGCTGAGTATCAGAAACATAAGAGTGGAAAGAAAAATGGTCAGCCAGCCTGCAGACTTACTGCTGGTATTGCAGAGATCTGAATGGCCTGCTGGGCTTATTGAAAGAGAGGAGAGCATGGGACAGGTCATGTTTTGGGTTTTACAACCCCTCCGTGCCCAGCTTTCCCTCAGGGAATGAGACCTTTCTACAACCATCCCTTTTCTAGCTCAGCAGTTTGCATTCCTTCTCCCTCCTTTCCAGGATGACTTACTACTATGCTGTTTCTGAGAGATTTTGCCTGCACAGACTGTGCAAAGGGGTGGAAGAATTATCAAATCTGCCACTTGCATGATTCATAAGATTAAAAAATTGCAATCTAGGAATGGGAGAGTGCCTGGAATAACTTCATAGACCTCCTCCCCATCTATTGCCATCCTGTCCTCAGCTATCACTCATTTTAATAAGCTGTGGTCCTGGTTCCTAATTTATCTCCTCTGTTACAGTCATATGCAGCTCTACAAATCAAGTGACAACCCAGTGGAAGGGTTTTTTATTTAATTTTAGCAGTGCTTTATGAACAAACCTATAATACACTCTTTGGAAATAAGCAACCAAGTTTTGACCAAAACAACCCAAAACACACCTTTTTTTAAAAAATTAAGGCTTAAATCTGTAAAACAATCACACACCTCTCCAGAGATTTTGTTCCTTCCTGTCTTGTCCTCTGTATTAGGACAAGGGCTAGCCATGGGCACCCCTGTTACCATGCTGACAGAGCTGACTGTGTGACCACAGGCACAAAAGAGTTGAGGGGACTGCAACCAAGGAAGAAAGGACCCACAGCAGCAGCAGTTTAGAGGCTCTGTAGCTTTAGTTTCAGACCTGCAAAAGAACCAACTCACCTCCATTCCAGTCCAAAAGTGAAGGACTTTTACCACCCAGCCACACCACACACCTCCCTTGTACTGGATCTGACATTCACCCAGCCTTGAGCTACAAGGGTTGTTGAGCATTCCCTTCTCTTTTAGGAAGAGTTACTGCACATTCCCCTGAGTGCCAGACATGCTAAAGAGAAACAGCTGGAACATGAGCCTGACAGGGAAGAGATGGACATGGGGAAGGCAGGAGCCCTTTTTCAGAGGGCACAGCCGGTTACATCAGCTGAAGCCATGCCACAAAAACATATCTCCAGAGACAGGGGAATAACCCCCCAGATTTAGGTAAATAGTTAGAAGGATAAGCAACACTTACCTGCTGTTTTCCCTTCCCAGTGCGTGGCTAGAAAGCAGAAGAGGAGGAAAAGACAAGTGGGAGAACCTCTGGTAATCTCTCTCTCTCTAGTCCTTAGGTAGAAGAGCTGAAAACAATGTTTACCAAATGGGATAAAGCACTTACTCAGCACCCCAGAGTGGGGAAGGCTAAGAGGATGTGGAAGCCACAGCCACAGTCCATTCTCTGCTCCGCCCAGGGGTTAATTACCTATCTTCCTCTTATTTAGGATGAGTTGTAAAACAACAGGCTAACTCTTTACAAGTGGAGGATTATTTTTATCATTGTGGTTTAGTAATGAACTAATATTAAGAAACGCTGTTGTTTTCTTAGTGTTTCTCTGCTGTCTTTAATGAAGCTCTCTGTGTGCTGGATACACCTGCAGAGCTCTTTAGGAACAGAAGATTGGTCATCATCAAGCAAATCTTTCTTCACCTCTCATGACTCTATTTATGATATACTGATTAATCAATCATCAGAGAGATTAAAGTTCATCTTTATAGAATGAATGGCTGATGGCTACAGCAAATCATGGCTTTGAAATTTATTGGAAAAGACTGTAAATTGTCAGTCATATTATTACACAAATAAATCAGATAGTTACTGCAAATTGATTAACTGATTCCAATTTTTTTAGGAACAAATTGTTGCTCCAACCTATTTTTCTCTCTTCTTGCACAAAATGATTGCTTTGTAGCCTGTCTGAATGATTGCCTGTGTCTCCAAGGCCACAGTTATTGCTTTAAGTTGCTTCACACACATTAATGTTTTTTTGAGTGTCATTCACCACTATTTGTTTTCACATGAGCACCACTCTATATTTGAAAACAGTGAATGGTACAATGGTTGTTGGAGATGTTGAAAATAACACTGCAATAGCATGATCAGCATTATACTTGTACATGGAACAACCATACAATTAATGTAGATAGGCTTTTTCAAGTTTCACAATAAAAGTAGAGAACCAAAGTTAATTTCCTTAACTGACAGGGAAGTATTTAAGATCCTCTCACTATATCTTGTTCGCTGTATGATTCATAAGATAATCAGTGCTCTAGGGTGAAGAGGCAAAAGGGAAACAGTGGAATGTGTCAGTAATAGAAAATAAAGTTTTCTGAAATTCAAGACTTTGATTGCTGAGATTACAATGAATTTTGTTACTGAAAATAATTATGTAGAGTTACATGAAATTAGAAGTTAAGAGATGACTAAGCACATTTACCTTACTCTTATTCTCACTGCATGTCTACTGCATCTTCATGTCTCTAATAAATCCCCCTGGATCACATCTAGTGCACACATTGGTGGAATCTCCACTCCCAATTCAGATGACTCTCTTTTATTTCAGTGCCCTCTTGTTGTGACCAACCCCTCTGCATGCCTGCAGGGTCCCTTCTGTAGAAAAACAGGTAAATTCTTCTCACCAGATAAAACCCAGGCATGTCTCCATGGTTGGATCAGTGCAGGCATTGCTCAGACATATAGACAGGTCTGCACCAGGTTTTTCTGCTGCTGCAAAGAGCTGTCATGTTCCTCTAACAGGTCCTGTATCCTCAGAAATTCTCTTGGCATATCCTGCCGCAGGCACAACCTGAAGTGTCACCTTATCCGAACACAAATGCAAAAGGTTGTCATCTCTGGCTCACTGCAAGAAGTATCAACTATTAAAACTCCTTAAAAAAGCTAAAACACCTCAAGATCAGAGAATGCTTTGCAAGGTTATGTGGCTCCTGCTTCAAAACACCCAAGAACTGGGTGGGAGGAAGAGGCATTCATAAATGCAAGAGCGCTAGTGGCCACGTAGGGGAGGATGTATCAGCTCAGCTTATTGCTGAGAATTTTAGAGCAGTGTCACTGGAATATGAAAAACAGTAGGCATCCCATTTGCAGGTAGATCCTGAGAATTAGCATGGGTATATGAAAAGAATGGAACAGGCAAGTTTTATACACAGATTATGTGACAGGCCAGAGGAGCCTATGAGTGAGATACAGAAATCTGTGTCTTAGGTATGAGCCTGGGATCATTCCATGTGCCATCCTCCAGGACTAGCCAGGTCTCTCTGAAACATTAAGAGACACACTTGTGCCACGTCTTCAATAAAATTAAGATTTTCAATAAAATTAATTCATCTTTGTGAATATGATGTACCACTTTGCTGGTCATTGTGTATGTGATTGCAGTCATAAGGCTGGTGGCTTGCTCAGATTAACAATGAAAGATGCTATTCTTCTGTCAGGAAATGTTTTGGCCTTTTAGGACACAGGCTATCAGTGTCACTGGAGTAGCATGTTCCTGAAACTTTCGTGAGGATACAGGGAGATGTGCTACCATTTCCTGCTCTCGGTGAGTGGCAAGAAAGAAACTACAATTCTTTAAAAGAGTGATACAACACAGACTTCAGCAAATAAAGATGAAGCAGCTAAAGGAGGAAAAGGATCTTGAACAAAAGTCTCCGAGGGAACTGTTTATGCTATCATGAAGCAACAGCTCTGGCAATGTGGACAGCAGACCTGATTAGCAAGTCTGATTCACCCCACAACCTCATTAGAGTCTTGCTTCTCTGCATATACAATAGCACAATAGCTCCTAAAGCATCCACTTTGCCAACATGAAAATGCAGTTGAAAAGGAGATGTTGTTTGGAATGCTGCATACTGGAGCTCCTGGTCTCTTGGTACTGGAATGGCCTCAGCAGCTGTAGGTTGTTGGTCATAAAACAAACAAGCTTGAGGCTAAATATTTTATGGCAAAGATTTAACTGGCACCTGGCAGGTCCTGAAAGAAGAAACAGAAAGATAACAGAAATGTCACACTTTCCCTTCTGAGCCTGCACAATGCACAGTTCAGGCAAACCAGAGAACTTGGGCAAGACATTTAAAAAGTCTGGTCACCTCCAACCTAGGCAGGCAAGGCCAGGTACCAGGCGTGCTGTGTCACCAACCACTGCTTGCCCTCAGCTGTTCGTCTGCTCAGAAACTCTTGTTTTCAAGGAGGCACAGTGGGGAATTTGCTGCTGACTTTTCTGTCAACAAAATGATCTAAGGCCAGTTATTAAGGTCTGTTTATTATACAAGAGCTCATATCTGTTAAGGGGGCTAAAAATACCCCCCCAAATACTACACACTTGTTAACATATTTAAAAATCAGAAGGCCAGAGTGTTATCTGTTGAAAAGATTAATCTGATTAGGAGTTCATGCCATAAACACTTATGACTAAAAAAGCGAGTCAAAATTTACTGGTCTTGAAGGGTCAATAATACCTAATTATGAATTTTTTACATTTATGATTTTTAGGTAATTTTTAAATGAATTATATGAATGTAATACATTTATGATTTTGAGGTAATTTCTTCATGTGTGTACTGTCTCATAGGCATCCTATATGGCTTATATAGATATTTATTAATATATTTACCTGTTGTAAATGAGTCTTATCCTATCAATTAAAAAAAATCTGCAATTAGCCAGAACTAGGTTTGTGCTTCCATGATAAACTCCTTCCTGCTGATGCCTGCAACACCAGACAGCCTGTTTAAGGTTGCTAAATTCAGTGGAGAAAGCTGATTCTCACCAGCTGAAAGCCCAATCCTTCCTATGAGCCTGACTAGTTATTTTGGGTAATTTTTTTTAAACTGTACCCTGAATAATACCTTTACAAAGTTCGACAAAAGTTTTGTGCTTTTTACAATGGATTCTAAAACATTAAAAATCTCTATAAATGTTTTAAAGATTTAACAAAGCCAAATAAAAAAAAACCTCTGCAGGTTGATCTGTTCCTATTCTGAAGTTCTCTGTGGGCACCCTGCTTCATAGGAACTCTTTTCCCAATGTAACTGAATATCCTTTTAATGCAGAAAGCTATATTGTTATTCTTAACTCTTGGACCAATATTTGCTTTGGTTACATCATAATGAAACCCTTTCTATAGAAGTCAGCTGGGCCAAAATAAAAGTCCTTATGGAACTGTGACAAACAGAATGTGCCACCTAGCTCACTAATTTTGAAAGATCACAGTTATTTTTTTCTGATAAATCTAGTATGATGCCTGTAATACACTTTCAAGTAGCACCAAACAGAGTTGTTGAACTTTGCTTTTCAACTCTCTTCTTTTCTTTTCTTTTTCCTGTTTTGCCCTCAGGTCTCTGAACTTTGGCAAGTATGTGAAAGTCCTCAGAATCCCCATGACTTTCTCTCTCTTTTTTTCTGCTACAGACCATTTTCTGGGTTACCACTAAAAAAAGCCACGCTGTTGTAAGCCAGTGCTCCACTGTCTCTTGACAATCAGTGACCCAAAGAGCTGAGCAAACACAACTGCTACTGAGCTCCCTTTAAGGTGTCTAAATATAGAAACATCCTCTAAAAGACCAGCAATAGAAAAAGCACAATATTTTACATAAAGAGAGGCTTTATTGACTTATTGCTCTGAATATGTAAAGTATAGGGAATAAGCAAAACCATAATGTATTAGCTTCCTTATATTGCTTAAGCAACTCAAAGTCTATTGGACCTGTAAAACCCAGCCACAGGTGTTGACAGAGAAGGAGATCTTTGGATGCATTATCTGAATTTAGAAATTTAAATGCCATATTGTACAGTTATGATGCTGTGGTTTGATAATCCAAGTGAGAGATTCACCTGTCCCTCTGACATATTCCGGGTTGAAAACTGAGTGCAGAAATAAATCCTGAGGCTTTTGGAGTCAATGGAAAAATTTCCATTGTTTTCCAGAAGGATAAAAGATAAAGCTAACTAGGATAAAACATGCTGCAAAAACAACTGTAGAAAAACACGTTACAAAAGCTACTTTTCATTTGGCTTCAGACCACTGTACAGTGGCACACAATTTTTATATTCCTTTGTTTAGCAAATGCATAGCCTATTATTTAAAAATAAGCTCCAGACTATCTTTAATATATCTCACTACTCCACGAAAGAGTTTTTCAGTTTAAAGAAAAATATTGTCCTTCTTTTTTACAGTTGTTTTTAATACTGTGCTAAGCTGCTAAAAAGAAAGCCATAATAGCCTTTCTTAGGTTCTCTTCTTGGTGGCATTGCCACCACTGAGTTATTATGTAAATTATTGCAATCTGGTTAGCTGCTTCCATCTCTTTTCTTAACAAAAGGGGTCTGCAAGTGCTAATCAAAATGTTGTAATTTACATATTAATGAAGTTTTCATAATAGCATTTGCTTCATATGTAATATGAATGGTATGGAGACTTTTCATTCTTCTTTTGAGCAACCACTACATTTTGATTTCCTAAAGTAGCTGATGTACATCTGAAAACACACTGTAAGTGCATCATAGTATATTTCTTTATATATATATATATATTTCTACATATCTTTGATATCAGAATGAGACACTCCAGTGTTTGAATCTTAAATGTAGCCTCACTTGTGGCTGTGAACTACTATTTACCACATGCCTTTGAACACTTTTGTTGCAATCATTCTGAAAATGCTAAAGGCACATTTTTCTGCTGAGACTGTGGAGCACAAAGTAGTGAATCATTTATTTTGTGGTTTAAAAGAAGAGAATAAAGAGGAAGAGGGGGATGGATGGATAGAGACAGAGAGAGATAAAGTTTAAAAAATACCGCAACCCAATCCTATGGAAAGTTGAAAGGTTAAAAATTTACCGTGCTGTGAGAAATGTTGTATTAAATAACGGTTGGAAATTGAAGAACACTGAGTTTCTGTTTTCCATTCTATTTTATACTGCTGTTATTTTAAGATATAGCTAACACAAAAACTGTGTTTATTACATCTTTAAAGCTTTCTAATTAAAGGTCTGGGATCATGTCTATCTGTGAATCAATATGGAGAACTGTATCAATTTCTACTTTCACCTGAATAGTGAGTGAGAACAGTGTTATGTCCCTTAAATTTAGGACGTAAATTATTAGGAAATCTCAAAAAATATATGGTGTTAGAAGTGAAAAAAAATTACATCCATAGTCAAATTGAATGTCCAATTGGTTCTTTTTATAGCTTTCAGTCATGGGACCTTTTCTTTAACAAATCCCTCTAAGAAATGGAGATGAGATTAAATATCTACTTGCTAAACTAAATGGACCATGTAGAATCTCTCAGAACAACCCATTTTAACCTTTTTCTATCCTTTTTTTTTTAATTCTTATTTGAATCTTTTCCAAAATGTAACTGTTTCCTTCAGGACTGGACTGTAAACTTGATCATTCCAGAAATGTTTATTCTCAGTGAGAAAACAATCATAATCTTCCTCTGTTCCCTACGTTTCTGCTCAAAAAAAGTCCCATTTTTTTTGTTATAGTTTCATCTGGAAGTTCATTTTTGTTGGCACAGACAGTAGCTTAGCCTCCTATGAGACTGTTTTTTTGAGGTGTTCTCAACACTCCAAGATAAAGAATTCTTAGTCATTACGAGACGTGATATTGGATTAGTTCCATTCTGGATGTAAAGTACTTCAAGCTTGAAATATTGCTTAGATTTAAGCCTCAAAAAAACCAGAGATTTACCTGAGTTTTAATAAATCATTTTAGTGTAATTTGTAGGTGTTCACAGTACTTTACCATCATCCCCAGTTGGAACTTTATGTGAGAACACTGACCCAGGACCTTACAAAAAATTTCTGTCCAAATTTTCAAGAATAAAAAAATGAGGAATAAATTTTTATACAGAATTTCACTCATTGTTTCCACTCACTCAATCCACACATTTTTCTTTTAAAGTCTAATCCAAAGCAAACAGATCCAACATTAGGCACAGTCTAATGGAAGATTTGATTTAGATGGAAGATGTTTTCTATCATTGAAAAAGAGACCCTAGTAATGGTTGTATCTAAAGCTTCATGACAAACACTTCAAAAGCACATTAAAAACATGTGGGAGGTATGGAACGATATTCAAAAAAAAGATAATTTACACTGAATCTCAGGCAAGCACTTGAGAATAAGATTGATTCAGCTACAGGGAATATTCCCAGGGGTGTTGATAAGTGTTTCATTGCTTTGAGTATTTACAACTGGCGCTAAAGAAAAAATATAATTTTTTTTCAAAGCATTTGAAATTAAAGTCATGTTCACTTTTTTTTTTGTTCCTCCTTTTTGAAACTGACACATGATCAATATTTTTAATTTACTGAAATAGCTGGTGTTTGAAAAATGGTATATTTCAATAACTGTTGCAATCACATTTTCACTAAGCAGATTGGAGTTAATTCAGAAAGGTCACAGAAATTTGCCAGTCAAAATCTAATAGTAAGATTTTAATTCCATAGTTTTAGAAGTGTATTTTTCAACCAGAAAACCCAACACATATGAAAATGTAGAGCACCTACATTTCGAATAAAGCTAAGCAATGCCTTGGCGAGGATGCCTGCTCTTTTCATCTCCTATCCTGTTCTCAATATCTTGTTCCCTGAAGGGAGAGGCAGGGACAATGTACAATGACAGCCATCATGTCCTTTTCTCGTAATGTTGTGCAAGGGAAAGAGGAAACGTTTTTTGTGTACTTGTTCTCCTTAAAAAGAGACACAATTTATCACCTAATCAGAGACTGACAATCTTTTTAGCCATGTGAACTCCTTATTAAAAGCAACTAAAAACTCAAAAGTTATAAGTTGACCATCCTGATATAACTCAGCATCAGCACCTAAAGAAGGGAATAACACAACCAGCATAATTTAACGCACATATTGCACAGAATGTCTGACAGCAGATAAGGAAGCAAACACAGAAAATCTGCTTTGAAACCTGTTTTTTTATCCTCCATAAAACCTGGTTGAGATGCTTTCCAACCTTGTATAATTCCTATGAAGATGTTTGACAAGATGTTAATGCATCTTCATGTTATGGCCAGTTTATTAGATATAGAAAAATTACTAAATTCTGTCTCTTAATGAAGAAAGTGCTTTCCTCTGTAAAGAGAGGAGTTCTGGTATTTCAGTGGTAGGTGAAGAACTGTGTTGGTTTTCTTTGCTATTCAGAACTAGAGGGGACAAGTACATATATGTTTATATAAATGGCATCCATGCCTAGGAGCCCTCCTGATCACAACCAGTTTACTGGCACAGATAAAAGCATGTAGGTATCCAAGGAGGAGAAGGAAATTGGATGGTTTGTTTTCATAAAACCTAGTGGGTTTTTTACCTAGGATTTTTATCTAGGATGGATATACCATCTTTTTTCTAGGATTCACCCAAAGAGGACTGTGTGCTTTTTCCTATCTGTAATGTGCTCTTGAATATGGGAGGGTTTATTTATTTATTTATTTATTTTTATTTTCCCCCCTTCACTTTTTACACGTTTGGTGGCCTTTTTCAAACATAACCTAACCAGAACAAGGGGTTGCATGAATGTTGTCAAAGAAAGAATTAACCTGAGAAAGCAGATGTCACTCTGATTCCATGAGAGAGGTGGAAGTATCCTTCTCAAAACAGAAAGGCTCAGTTTTGAGGCATAGCAATAATTTTTGCACCTGTTCCTTATTCCAGAACACACATCACATATTCCAAATCCTGGAAAACAAATTTGAAAGTCACCTTTGCTGTGATTACAGGGAAATATCAAGCACAACTGTGTATTGGTACCCAGAGAAACAAAACACAGTGTTTTGAGGAAAGTTCTCAATCAAGCATTCCTAAAGGAATAAAAAATTCACTGATCCACCCAGTATCTGTTACTTCTTATCCCAGATCAAATGGCCCACTAGAATTCTTTGTACAGATACTCAAAATGACTTCACAGATAAAATGATTTTGAACCCAGTGGAACTGCCTTACAGAATTTTCTATTTTCGTACGGATCTGTACTCCATTCTGCCTCTCAGAAAACTCCAGCAGAGTTCTTTCTGTAACATCAGCTATCTATCAGATTTGATCTGCTTAGAACAGATTTAGAAAGAAGTGTAAGGGAAACAGCAAAAGGTTTAAAAGCATTCCCGGGGAAATGCACTCTACAGGGCAGCAGCATGAAATTACAGGGGAGGAAGGCAATGGGAGAGAAGCACATTTTTAGGAAGGTGTTGCCTCTATGACATGCATGGCTGAGGTGTGGGAGGGGACAATAAAGGCTCACACTGGCCAGTCTTTACCCAAGAAAGGCTCAAATAATTTAAGCACTCCATTTGAGTGAGTATTGTAAAGATTAAAGGGTGTATGGTACAGAAGGGGTAGAAGTGGCAGGGAAGAGACAAAAGAGTGGGGCATGGTGGGGAACCTGGATCTGTAGTGGTGAGAGGAACCCAGCTGGTAAAAGCAAAAAACCTTGTTAGGAACTAATGAACCTCTCTGCACTTAGGAATTACAGGATATTAAGGTAAACGTAACTAGTTCTGTGAAGATCTGCTGGGGGAGAGAACATAAACCTGGACCACCTGTGTTGACAATTTTTCTCACCATGGGAAATTTATTCCCCACTAAGTGTTGAAACATATCTAGTACCAAATCCACCTCTGAAACAGGAATTTAAAAGTTCCCAGTAAACATATTTCTTTCTTCTATTACCCACCCTTCACATTTCATAAAGATAAATAAGTGATTTGAAACTAGGTGCCAGGGATTGGAAATGAGTCCTACGTTCCTCTCTGCTTTTACATGTAATGAAACACAACTCCATGTTTCAATAAAATTAAGTTTGGAGTCCAGCCAAAAACTTTTTCTGTGCTGTAATTTCATTTAATTTAAGAGAGAGGTGCTTGTAGTTATAGCTTTCCAGCTATGGCCAGGAACACAAGGAAGGAAGCATATAATTGACAGACACTTAGAACTGATGGATGTCACTAGGACACCTGCTTGGTCAGGAAGATTGGACCAGATGACTCACTGTGGTCCCTTCCAACCTGACCCGTTCTGTGGTACTGTGACTTGGGGTGAGCAGCAATGGAAACCTGTTAATGTAGTCTCCTTGTAATTCAGCAGAATTTCTCATGTTTTCACATTTTAAAAATTGGCATGTCTAATTTGTGAGCAACGAGGAATTATGGAAGAAAATGTCAGTGAGCAAAACGTGATATTTGGAATTTATGATAAGAATTTGAAAAAGAGAATTTACCTGAAATTCTGAAGGAACAGACTCTCTTTAAAGTGTTTGCCAATCCCCCATCTCTAGCAGGGAAGTGCAGCCCTCTGACTTGGCTCTATGTTTCAGATAGCTGAGGAAACAGAGAAGCATTTTGGGTCCATGTGTCTGGAGATCAGTTGCTGTCCAAAACAACTACTTTCTCCCCTTTCTCTAACACTTCCCAAGTAAAGCCAAAAAGCCTATTTCAAGTCACCTCGCACCAGCTGTTAAGGGAAATTTCTTGCTTTTCTATAGTATTTCTATTGGAAACAATTGCCAAAGCGTCCAGACTGTTGAATCACAGGGAAGTTGAGATTTAACCTTGGCAGGAGGCCATGTGATTGACATTTCCATTGCCAGAGTTTGTCCAAGTGATTTCGAGAGCCAAGTAGATTTCATTTTGCTGTATCTGTGGGTTATCATTCTTACAAGAATCGTCTCGTTCTGGCAGGATCTTGATTTAGGGCTTTAAAAGTCAGCTAGGCTCAAACTGATTTTGCAAGGTCACAAACACTGCAGGTACTCTCCGTAATATGGAATTAGAAGATTGAGTGTCAGTCCTTTCAAGGTCCTAGTAACACTTAGATGTGCCTCACAGTCTCATTCTCAATTAGGGCAATTTTTAAGGCTGTCAGCAGCTCACAGTTTTATCCCATGGGTCTCACCCCATTTTTTTTCCAGGTACACAATCCTGACAAAAATTTGCTTCCCTTCAATATTCAAGCTAGTTGGAGTGCCTTCCTTTGTGGTTTATTTGGATAAGTACATACTCCACATTTTTATCCAATAAAATAAAATTTCTTCTTTCTAAAAAATATCTGTGGCTATAATTGCCTCTCTTACCCACAGGGACACATAAGATGGAATGCATTCTTGCACCACACTTGCTTATGAAGGATCAGCCATGCAAAATTGTTACCATGTTGGTTTTAATTGCCAATTGTTTTATTAATTGACAATAATTAGTTATTGTCAAATATATTGCTGCTTTTTACACCAAGTCTTTCCCTAGGGAAACAAAATAAGTACTGAACTGTTGGTAGGTAATTGTGGGACATGGCTGTAATGGGTTTACTATGAGAACACTGTGAGTTAACATGTAGATATTGCTATTCAATGGTAAATGATTAGCCCCTTTAGCTAATAATTTTTTAATTAATTTCTTTGAAAGATGGTAGCTCACACTAGACCCTAGGCATCATACATGTGTGAACTGGCTCTAAAATGCAGAAGTCCTGCTGTGAGGGCAGCTCAGAACTGAGGCAGACTGCATGAATATGAGCCTTAGGTGTGACAAGGGGATCCTGGAGTTAACTTTTCTAGGCTAGTTTGTCTGTGTTGGATCAATTCTGTGGAGCAGGTACTGCGTGGCTAGTCAGTCCTGGACATGGGAAACACTGCTAATGTGTCATGCTAGGCAAGCACACTTTCTCTGTTAGAAAACTGAGACAAAAATTGCAGAGCCTTTTACATAAATAGACTTTTTCTTTTTTCTTTTTAATTTCAAGCTTTGGATAACCCACTTTAGTTGGGCGTTTCATGCTGACATAAAGCACTGTATGCATGAGACGTGTTATGTGAGGTAATGCCATTTACAGGGATGGGGAAAAGTCCATTCTTATCAGATCTTAACTTTTGAGGTTAATAATTATTTTTAAATTCCTTTGTTTATATTTACCATTGCTAATTTTTACTTCTTGTTCTCTGCCCTTTTAGTTGTCCTGCTAATTGCTACTTCCAAGATGCTCATTAAGACCAAAAGAAAAGACCAAATGAAAAAAAAAAAAGTAAGGAAATGGTTTATTAACGTTGCTTCAAAACCTTGAAAGAACTAGGCAAATCTGTATTATCTAAAGTACCAAAAAGATGCTTTTTAACCAAAGCAGTCAGCAATCTACATAAAGTTTTATTTTGATAATGACCATGAAATGGCACAATAATTACTACTACTTAATATTTGCATTGCAGTGAAAGCAACAACTAAAAATAACAAATCCTTCCCCACAGAGCTTTGGTCCCAGTCCAGACATGCACTTAAATAAATATACAAATTCAGGTAAATCTACAGAATTCAAAATGCAACTCACACACTTCATGTTAAACATGTATTTAACGACTTTCCTCAGGAGCTTAAAATGTTACGAATCTCCTTTTGAGATTAGCAATAATCAGCCATAAGATGCTTTATCTAATGAAGAATAAAAATGAAAGTTCATTTATATTTTTCCTTCAGTCTTTTCCAGTAAGAGTAATTTCCATTTAGGTAAAAAATTGTTTCCTCCAAAAAGTACCCCACACACATACATGTCAGGGACATCTACTGGATCATAAATATAACTATCCACAATACAGCCAGGCATAGTCCTGTTATTTATTATACACCATAAAGAACATCTTCTTCCCATCACTTTGAATTATACTTGATGTCATGCTCTGTACCTTCAGCAGGGCACTACTCTTTGCTAGAAAAAGTCACTGAAGCCAAATACAGTGACCAAACTGAAGCCTGGCCAGGAGCTTGTACTCCAAACAATAGCTTTCTATCCCAGTATACCGGTGGAGATGCCTCTATAGTTCACTTATCTTTTCCAGTGCCATTACATGCAGTCAGAAATTCAAGGACTGTTAGACAATAAAACTCCTTTTTTTGCCTCTTTTGTCTTCAGTTTCCTATAGCTGTTATTATTTGCCATCCATTTCCTCTCACACATAAGCGAGCACTTTAGCCTGCTTGGGGCAGCTTCAGAAACTGAAGGCGAAAGGGGATATCAAGGTCATATTCACCATTTTTTTGTTTATTGAAGACAAAAATGTTGATAATTAAAACCAGTATTTTTTGTGTTCTAATTCGATAGGTTAGACAATGTTTTCACCTGTTTGGACCAGTAACACAATATCTTTTGATCCTATTGTCAACCATTCCTTAAAATTTGCTTTGTTTATGGATTTGCTACCAGCAGTAAACTGTGCTAGAATAACCAGCACTGGAACTGGACAGTGTTCATCTGTCACATGGAAGAAGAGTTAGTCCATACTGACAGTACCCAGAGGTGTTACTGAGGGTTTCCAGCTAGGGAAAAAAAATTTCACTCCAGCCAAAACCAGCACATTTTCCCCAGCCTTATCCTGTACCCCTTATATCCCACTCAGGTCTCACACTTTTCAATACAATCTCATTAACCATCTCCCCACTTCCCATCCTTTGGTATCACACATGCCATTCCCTTAGCCTATGGACCACACCTGCAGAGTGTCCATAAAATATCCATAGGTTTCATTAAGTCCATGACTTTGGGCTCCCTTTGTTCTGGTGGTCACTCAGGACCACCACAGGAGAGGGGTGAGTTATGTGGAGTTACTGGGCACCAAAACCAGCTCAGACTGGGTCACTGCTGCACTTGCACTGCTCCAGGCTTGCTCTCCATTGCTTCAGGTGGTTCCTACTATAGCAATTCCTGAAATGTTCAACTCAAATCATGAGTTATAACAAGGCAGATCCATTACAATCTCCACACCTGGTGCTTTTGAGCTAAGTGTTACATATTGCAATGAACTCTTAGCCTTTTTCCCAGACAGGCTGCAACAGGGGGTTCCTGCTGCAGTAATTGCAATCTCCAGTGTTAGTCCCCATGGGCTGCAGGGGGACAGCCTGCTTTACCTCATGCATCTGGAAGCTTCACTTCATCAAATGAGAACATGCTCAGTCTTCAAAGGAAAAGGGTTAGAATATCTTTGCCTTTTTCACCAAGATAATTCCTGTGTGAAATTAATCACTGTCAAGGTGAAAATGGTGTACATTAAAAAATAAAATTATGCCAATTCTTTCTATACTGAATGCAGACAAGACTACATAGTAAAAAAAGAGAGGGGAGAAATGACAATTGAATTAAGCCATATCAAACTCTCATAAATTTATGTTACTTGTCTCTAAAGAAATTAAGTACCACAGCATGCTCCATCACCGACCCCACACATTTTTGCTAATATTTTTCCATAATTGATGTCACAGAACTATCTCAGACTAATGACATTATGTTTGCAAGTTTCTAGTGCTGTGCTCTCATCAAGGAACTTGCAAAGTAATTTCCAAAAGACTTCATCTGTTTCTGTCTTCATTTTCTTGAACTCTCATAACTACAAATTATTTGCATTCTAGTAATTCTCTTTCCTCAAGATACTTGCAATTTTCCTTTATGATCAGGTTTACATTATGAGGAATACAATCCCGAACCATTTAAGAACACAAACTTTTTCTCAAATTCAAGAAGATGAGTTGCCTCAAGTTTTTGATGCTGCTGGAAAAATCCATAGGAAAAAATTATAATTTTAACTGATACATGTGTTTTAGAAAACAAGGCCTGATTTTTTTCTCTTGGACTGTACAAGTCAGCTGGTAGCAGGAGCACAGAAAGGAGGGTGGAAGAGGAGAAGGATGGATGGAACCCTGCTTGCAGCCCAGTCATACAGGTTGGGCTCAGTATGACACCAGCACACACATTGCCTCTCCCCTAGTATGACCAGGTTCTCACCTCCTCAGACACCCCAAACTATTTCACATGCTCCTGGTTCCTACAGGAACCCTTCCTGCAAGCTTCTCCAGTTAGGTGGGAACTGCCCAATGGCTGGCACCACTGTGGCTTGGAAAGCTGTCTGCCAGCGAGGAAGAATTCGTGAGAAATGGAGAATTACTCCTTCAATGCAACGTTAAATGTTCATAATTGTTTTAATTAGGAAATGTAATCCTGATTCTGAGAAGCTTGCCATCTCCTGTCTCTTCTCAAAATCTGTTTTTTTAATTTTTATTTTTATTTTCAGTTCTCCAGTCTCTGTTTTAAGTAGATCACATTCCCGTTTTCTTTTTCAGTTACTGTAAATACAACAGCAGAATTCTTTGCTTATTGAAATACCCTTTACAATTCAATGTTCAGTACTGCTGATTATGTTCTTGACTTACTTATGCTTACTTTTAGAGATTTCCCAATCCACCTCTCACTCCTTTTTGTATATATTTTTAAAGAAGCCTTCTGTTTATAATTATTTTTACATTGCCACTTAAACAAAATTGCATCTGTTGCCTTTTTTTCCTCTAGACTGATCCAGGATGGATTTTAATTGCATCATCAACTGTTTCTAAAATACTTCCTAGAGTCTCCACTAGACTTCCTCTGCAAAATCTTGACCAACAAAATAATAACCAACAAAATAATAACCAAAACTTGTTGGGGAATTTCATGTTTTCTCAAAGTCAATTGTCTTGTGGTCCAGAATGTTCACTTGGCTTCCACCATCTCCCAAGAATATTATGAACTAATGATACTGTAATGTCTGGGTGTTTCCTTGCTCCAGTCCTATTAATCATACTTGGTATATATCCTGGGACTTGGTCCAAAATAGCCTCTAACTATCTGAATGCTTCAATAAGCTGTGGAAGAAAGCAATCCTAAAATGCATCTTAAAATGTGTTCCTCCTCTTAATTTTTTTTTTTTTAATTGAGTGGGATCCAAGTCAACATCTGAGTAATTAAAATTCTGCCAGTATCAAACATCCTGCTTTTTTATAGAAATCTCCAATATATAAAAACATTTGCTGATCCTATGTTATTTTATTTTAAGTACCCTAGAGATGCAAACTCTCTGTGTAGCATCCTAGAATCAACTTACCATTTCATGGCTCTAATTTCTATACAGATTTCTATGTCAGCCGTAATACTTCTTTTCACGAATCAATGTTCTGCCTAACCAGTTCACTTACCTACTGCTTTAATTTACTTAACCCTTTGGCAGGTTTTGTAGTCCTCATATTATATTTCTTTGTAATTTTTTTTAATATATCTTACTTTAATATATATATATACAAAAAAGTATAAAAAAACATAAAATCATAAGTGCACAGAAAAATATTGGCAAGATGCATACGCACAGCAGAAAAGAATTTGAATTACAGCTTCAGAATTTAATTTGATGGCAATACTAAAGTCTCCCTGACTTCCTTAGTTGAATTGCAGGGTTTGTAGTTACAGACTTATGATTCTTCCTTGCTTTTGGTAGAGATGGATATCTGTTCACCCTTTCAAGTGGAAAATGGGTGTTGATAGATCAGACAGACAGAGAAAGAGAGATCACAAGACAGTTTAATTAGATTTTAGATCACAGAGTCGTTGAAAAATGGGGGTGCATCTCTCAGGGTGCAATGCACCAGTGAGGGAGTCACAGTATGGAGAGAGAAAAATATCCCAATCACTGAAGTAAGGCAGTAACTGAGAGATGTCTCAGCCAGTGGAAGAGTGCAAAGACAGCTGGAATTGGAAGGAAGTAACCTGTATGGGTATGATAAAAAGCCTGCATAAAATCATGGGGGTTTTTTACAGGATTCAACAAAAAATTAGATAAATTTAATTATAAAAATGCTTGACATTGTGTATCCTGTGACCCCTGACCATACTCACGATCCTTCTCTACGTTAATGCCATTTTCTTCTCTTTTTTCACCTACCATCAGCAAATAGGAATTTCTAAACTATTTCCAGTTGCATATTTTCCATGTGCTGTTCATTTCAGGAATCAAGAGGGGCTGCAGGTTCATCCTTCTCATTTCTTTCAACTCAATAATCAACCTTCTCATTATCTTCACTAGCATTTGGGCTGTGCTGAATAATCATTTTCCAATTAGGCTTATGTTTCTTTCTTAACTGGCTGCCCAAGCACTAATCAGATAACTCTTTCTGGCAGAACTTCCACAGTATCCATCTTGGCTCAAGACATAACCCTTTCCTTTTCTTCCTTCACTGCATGCATCCCCTTCCTCTGAGTTACCTACAAACGACTACAAACTCTTCAGCCACTTGCACAGTGAAGTTTTTATATCAGTTTTTTAACCAGTGTCTCAGAAACCAGCAGTAGAGGTGTATTTAGAAATAAAGTTTCAGATGAATTCTGAATTTCAGGGAAACATCAGATCATTTTCATTCAGATCCATATGTTCCAAAATTATAGCACCATCTAATATTTAAAAGTTTTGAAATTCCCATGTATTTAATGGGATATGAACAGCTTAGAAATACACTTGGAGAATTTCAGCACTGGGAATCTCCTATTTGGGACGTGTAACCTTTTTTAGCCTATTCTGGAGTTGATCATCCATACTCTATCATTGTTTCTCCATCACACATTTCCATTTTGGTTTTAAAAAAAAGATCCTAATAAATGCCTCAAATATAAGCGTCCACCCTGGAGCTTAGTTCACGTCTCCCAAAAAACAACAACAACAACAAAAACCCAAAAAACAAACAAACAAAAAAACCCCCAAATTCCCTTAATCTAATCTAGTTAAATCAACTACATTTATGATGCTAAAAAACCAAAATACTAGGTAGCAAAGGAGAGTCATCAAGACTCCTTTTTGTTTTTTATCATTGGCCTTTGTTCACATCCTGATCATGGTGTAGACATGACCATGGAGCTCTCAGTCTGCAGATGCCCTGAAAATGACATTAGTGGTCTGCATTGTTCTTTTATCTATGCTAGCAAATTATCCACATCAAGTAGATAAATACTTATAAAACCAAAATGTTACTGTCTTTGAAACTCATTTTCATTGTGATTTTAATTCAGTGCATATACTGGGGTTAAGGATACAGGGAAGGGAGTGTTATTTGGTATTAATTAAAATTACTGCATTTATTTTTCTGTTGCTATTCAGCCTACCTGACATTTGTAACAGTTTTTACCTTGATTTTTTTAAAATAATCTAGTGGGGGGGGGGAGGGGAAATTATCTTTTTAGCCTTTTGATTCAGTATTTTCTGCAAAATGTAGACACTGGGAAAAATATTTCCCACTTTTTGCCCCCTCTAATTGTTATAGCTTTATTATAGTGAAGCACTCGTCTTCCTTTGATGAAAAAAAGGAAGCAGTAAAAAGGGAAGAAAGACATCTGGATTACTTTCACATTTTACAGTATCATTGTTGGAAAGCCTTGTTATTTCAGCAAAGCTTATTTTAGCTAATACTCAGGTTTTTTCCAGAACAGGACAACAGAGTCCAGAGAAGTGGCACAGATGCAGGAGGTCCCTCCTCATTTTCAGCACTCTTAGTGCTAAGGCTTAGCAAAGGTCTTTCTGAGATGATTAATGGCAGATTTGACTCTGGGAGGTAATTATAGGTTTTGACAAGAAGTTTGAGACTTTGGGGATGAAAGTGTCTGTGAAGGTTTCACTGAGGAAACCAACCCCTGACAGGCACAACATGCTCATTACAGAATTTTTGAAAAGCACAGATATCTATAAAATAAGCTAGATACAGAAGAACACATTTTTATTAACCCCACTGCTGCTGATGGCATATGCACCCCTCCTTGTTGTTTGTGGACAAATGTAATTTGTAACCTCAGCAGCTGTAGTCTTTTGAAGATGCAGAGGTTCATTTGCTTATGAACTCCTTCTAATTCTCCCTCCTTCACCTCTTTTTTCCCTTGAGGGTTAGGTGGGGGAAGTGGAGGGAGGGAATATCAATAAATAATGTCATGAAAAATAAATTATGAGTGCTCAGAAAGTTCTTCTCATAATTCTACTAGTTTATTTGCTGCAAAATATTATTATCATCATCATCATCATCATCATCATCATTATAATAGTTATTATTATTATTTATTATTTTGGTTTCAGCAGTTCTATGAATAAAGAAAATATTGAAGTGATATACACACTTCTGATTGTCAGAAGACTAATTTTCAGTATTCTGAAATGTAAAGTCTGTGAACTGGAGCAAAGCCTAATTAAAAGAGCTTCCTCCAAGAAAATGGTCCTTAAAGATATCAGGGCTTCTGCTAGGAGATCCTAGTGTCTGCAAGTGGTTTAAACTCTTCAGAACAGCATCTTTCAGCTGCCTCAAGCTGCTGCAGGGACTGACCATCAAATTACACAACTCAAAAATACACTGACCAGGGTTTTATTACAGACTCTCTGACTTCCCAACTCCTTCAGGGATGGAGTGGGATCAGTCTGCATCAAACAGCTGAGAGCAGAGCTCTCTGTCAATTCAAAACAGAACTTTTCCCCAGAGAAATGCTTTTTAAAATATTCCAGTGAATATGAGCATCTAGCTCTAGGAAAGGGCCAGGAGAAGACTTATTGTCAAATCTAAATGTATTTACAATTCATACACTGCCTTATACATCTTGCCACTATGAGCTACAGACCTCGTTTCAGTCGTACTGTCTGGCTCCTTTGTGCCTTTTTGTCAACATAAAGCAGCTGTAAACCTGCCTGCTCTGGCCAATTAAGTTGTTTTGTATTTCTGGAGTGGCACAAAGAAAAGCTACCCCTCCTTCTCAGTGTGGCTTAATAAAATAGGGTTATATTGGGCACACAGGAATCACAAAAGTCATAGTGGAACAGGAGTCATGGGCCAGATTCTTCAGCTGCAATAAAACAGTGGCAATCCAAAGGAGAGATGGCAAATTATGCTAGCTGGGAGTCTGCCTCTGAGATTCCACAAATGCCTTCTGTCACAAAATAAAATTACATTACTAGGCTGGTTGTTACCAAAAATCCCAAAAATATGTATTCTCAAACCACTTGTGGGAGTCTGTGCAAAGGGGGCATACTCCAAATTAATTTTATGAGATCATTTTTATTACTTTGTATTAATTGCGAACAAATGCCCCCTTTCAGCAGGGGCATATCAAGAGAGCCTGGGAACTGTCAAGCACCAAGAGGATACTCACTGGATCAGGGAGTCAGCATGGGGTCATTTTAGGAGGTTTTGAGTCAAAAACAGATCAGAAATTTGGCCTGGACTTCAGAGCAGGAATTTATCTTACCTGCAAGTGCAATTAAAACTCTCATAAGCCAGAATGAGGTAAGTAGCAAAGCTGACCTAGAGAGGCAACATTAATTTTGTTTCTCCAGAAAGAATTGGGTCCTTATTGTTACTATCCAACATTGTTACAATTGTTACATATTCTGCATTAAAAAAAAAAAAAATCTGTAATACAGATTACCTCTCTGCATTTATTCACTTAACCTAAATTCAGATATTGGCAATATGGAAATTTCCCCTTGAGCTTGCTGTTTTGGAATAAAAAAGAGCATTGGCTAGAAATGTCTAATCTACTGGGTCTTCTACATTACAATAAGAGAAATCCTGGATTTGGCCTCCTGGTCTTCACCTGCAATAAGCAATGAGAGCAAGCAAGGAGGCCTAAGGAGTAAACCAGAGTTTTGTGATCCAAATTGTCCCTGTGTGGTTCTCGTCTCTCTCTGTACTGATTGAAAAGGAAAACAAAACTGATGGTTTTCATGAAATTAAACATTTTGACAGTGAGGGTTATCTTTTGAAGCTCATGTAAAATTCTCAATTAAGTGTCTGGAATTAGGTGGAAGACATCAGTACCTTTCTGTCTAGTAGGGATTCCTGGATTATATAACTTGTATATGTTAATTCAATGATCTGTCTTTATAGAAAGCACATGAAGAACAAGAACAGATGAAGTACTGCAGCAACTAATAGTTTTTTGTGGTTCACCTTTAGTTTCATCTTCACTCCACAGTGAAAGCAGCAGGTACTGGAAGATCATCATCTCAGGACCAGGCATGTGAACATGAGGGAAAGGCAGATCACAGCATACAGAGTAGGGATAATTATGCAAAACAGGAAGCCTCCGTGGTGAACTAAGTTAAAAA
Source organism: Cettia cetti (assembly GCA_013401135.1). Lineage (NCBI taxonomy): Eukaryota > Metazoa > Chordata > Aves > Passeriformes > Sylviidae > Cettia > Cettia cetti. Next base: position 78,157 of record VZUI01051677.1, read on the forward strand.
CCTGAAAGGAAAATATGTTTGAAATTTTAAAGAAAGTTATTTCATTCTGTATCTGCAGTAGCTTTTCACAGTTGACCAATATATTCTTTGGAGCAGCTTCAAAGTTATACACTTATATGGCAGAAAGAGACTTTTATGCCTGTACATAAAATGCTCACATAAGAATTGCTTGTATTCTCATGCAGGCAAGGCACAAAGCACCATGGGATTCATGAGGCCAATTGCAGCTAATCAAGGATCAGATAAAAAGCATCCCATTTATTTCAGTGGAATTACAGTACATAGCTGCATTTTCAAATAGTCACTGTCAAGGCATAAAATAAAAACTCAAAAAGACATCTGTCAAATAAAATTTTAATAACATATGAATCCGAATAAGTTGTGGCCTATTGTTTGAATATTCCAGCAGTAGAAAAGGAGGTTAAATTCAAATAAATTATTCATTGAGACTAGTTGCATTTCCCTAGTATGCATCCGTATAATTTAAACCAAAACAAAAGTGTGCCACAGAATAAAATGAGATTTTATAGAAATAATTCCTTTAATCTGGGTGATGCAACTCCCTATCTCATTCCAAAATAATTAAACATAGGAAAAATTACTAATAGAGCATAAAAAATATATTCGATTGGCAGAAGACAAATACATTATTTATTACTTCAAGTTATTGATGAGCTTTCCTACCAGCTAGTCATTCTGTTTTTCTCTGTCACTCATGAACTATAAGATCATCTGAACCTCATAATAAATAATTTATCCATAGCCAGTCTGTACCTTTGGGTAGCTGCCCTTATTTATCTGGATATATGCACAGAGATATGCACTTTCTCACCAAGAGAAATGGTCAGCACATTAAACAACACTGATTTGCAGAGGTTTTAAACTTACAGGAAGAAAATGCAAAATAAGATTGAGGATATTACAGGGATTTTTTTGTCTGCATGAGTTTTTTTTTTTTCATGCTAAGAATGCATTGCTGAATGATATGCAAATGGAGAAGGTTATAAAGAATCTGTTTAAAGCATATGTATGGTAATTCAAAACCATAATGAAACTCTATTTTAAAAGATTTGATATAAGCAAAGGGGGCAAAATTAATACAGAGATTGGTGTGACTATTGCACTGTATACCTTCGAGTTTATGAATAATATTTGGTAAAGGTTAAGATGGAAAATAAATTCAAGATGCAAGTAATTCTTACAAAAATTACAATTACACACATTATTGAATTGAACAGATGATATCAGCAATAATAGATGGATTCTGCAACAGTAACATAATTTATAAGTAAATCTCTAATACTTTTTCATCTGTACCACAGGTATTCTTGAATATTTGCACTGAAATGCTGACACAAAGTGATCACTGATAAAAATGCCCTTTGTTTTGACCTGCACAATATTTCAAAATTATATCCAATGCAGTTATTAACTCTTCTCCCAACTAATGAAGTAAGAATTAGGTTGGTTCCTGTCAACTATACAATAGTATTCAAAATGGTTAACCTGCTAACCTGAATTACAATTTGCATTTTCAAAAAGCAGCTGGAAGAGACATTTTCTACATGCTTTGTCTTTGGGGGAAAAATTGCCGAAGCCAGGTGCTAGAGTCTCCAACTCTATATACTGTCTGCTGGATTACATATTTTTCTATTGTTCTACATTGTTTTATAATTTACTGTGCACAATCAGTGCTTCTAAATGACTGAGGAGAAAATAGGGGTATATTAGTTGCATAAACTGGATGAATCAAATGTATAAATAGAATGACCATGAACCATCAGTGCATTTCTTATTTTAAAAAGGCTAACATGATTGAATAACAATGTAAACCAAATATTTCCATAGGGAGAGGCAATATTGAGCCTATTGTACAAAGTTTTGACAGCAATTTATGTAGAATATTGTAGTGATACTTTGCGTAGTTCCAGTCATGTACATTCAAGGAAGACAGCTTCATACTGGAACAGAAAGAAGGATTCCTAGGTTTACAGGAAGACTTAAAAGATCTTCCTTTGTTCTGTTTAGAGAACACAATTACTGTTCATGTAGGTAGATGTGTGTATATTACAAATGTGTAAGTGTGGGTGTTTGTGTGTGTTAGGGAAAGAGAAGGATAAACATCCAAAAGAAAAGCTATTTACTCTTAAAGACAGCGTAGTCTTTGGCACATGAACAAAGAGGAGGAGAGAGTGGCCGGGAATAAGCTTGCTCTGAAAATGAGGAGAATTCCAGAAGAGTGAAGTTTTAAAGCAAATTTCTAGTAGAAGTAATAAGCAGCACAAGCAGTCTGACTGGAAAGGGAATTCAGCAAACCTGTGAATGTCATTAGATAGCACAAGGCAGGCTGTGTCTGCCCCTGACAGCCCCAGGAGCCTTTCCTGTGCTCTTATAGACCACCATATGGTTTCTCCTGAATAAAGGCTAACACAATTACATAAAGAACCACAAGGTCTCATCTCTAAGTGGCCACAAGAAAAAAAAAAAAAAAAAGGAAATAATTAAGAGAATTGCCTAATAAAAACAAATTAACCAAACAAACTCAGTGAACCTCCCGGCTCTCAGCAGCTTTCTCTGTGCCCAACACTGAGCCATATGGCTGGTGACTTATCTTAGCAAGGCACAAAGAGCTACACTCCCAATTTATTCTTTTTGTATAGCACCTTTCACCACAACTGAGAGGTGAGAGGCTGCTCAACGAGAAGAAAGAAATACATATGGCTTTTGCATATTAACAGAGGTGCTTACAGAAACAACCCTTTACTCACACCCACTGAAGCCAGCCAGTGTAGTAGCTGAATACGCAGAAATAAAGACTACCATGCCAAAACCCCTCAGTGCTTCCCACTGACTTTAAAGACTTGTGTTAGGAGAAGGTCCAAATGAATTTTGTACGTGTTATTAAAGTTTTCCATCATCCAGGGCAGAGATAGGCTGAGGCCTCAGGGCTGCAGTGAGCTTGTTGCAGAATGTGTTTGCAGACTTGCTGAAGCTGGGAGGGGTCTGAGCACCCCAATCCACCCATGCCTGATAGAAGCCTTGTCTTGTAAAGGCTATGGGGCTCTGACACGCTGGAAATCAGAAATCAGCCTGTGCTTTAGCAAGGAGGAGCAGCACAGTCCCCACACACGGGCTCACTTCACACGGTGTGCATAAAGCCACCAACTACAGCAGCAAGGCAGCTAAGTGTCTACACTTCCTCTTCATAAGAATGAAACGAGCTACTTCGGTCCCCCACAGAATCTCATTCTTCTCCTCTTTAAATCTGACATCTGCTGTCATATCCAAAATTTTACACTAGAAAGCAGCAGCCTGGAATTTCTCGAATGTGTAAGTTTTTCATCTTGCACTGAGACTGCAGCAGCCTTACCTAACCAGCTGGATCTATCTGTCAGCTGCCAAGCAGCACTTGCAATTTGTTTACAGTCAACTGCAAGGAGATATATAAACTCCCTCAGATGAGGAAGATGTTGAATTTACAGAGACAAGTGACAAATGAGCTCGAAGTGAGAATGCATATAAGAATAGCCTACAGTGTGCCATTATATCATGACATAAATATATGACAACTACTCCAATCAATGCCCACGGCAAATGTTTCTGAGTGTTACTGCCACTAGAGTAATTTCTTTGTGTTTCAGGTTTTTTCCCTTCTTTTTTTTTTTTTTTCCTTGAATGAGACATTCATTCTAAAGTAGTAACAAGTAAAAGAGGCATGCATTAAAACAAGCAGATCATGTTGTACTGAATGGGTTTTGGGATAACAGTCTAATTAGTGCAGTTGTTTCATCTCATTTCTCATGGAACAGTGTCCAGATACCAGTAATATGCTCAGCCAGAAATACATATACACCCTGTGGCATCTTATAAGAAGAGATAAACTATAATCTCACTATCTCTATCATCACATCTAGGCTCAAATTATAATAAACAGAATAGCCCATCAATACAAACTAAAGCTTTCAGCATGCATGGACAGAAGTCTTTTGTGAAAGGAGTGGATTCTACACAAGTGTTAGCACAGTATTCAGGCTTCCTTCTGGCAAGTGGAATTTCCAGTTCTTTCAAAGCTTGAAAATCATGTCTCTATAATGAAAGAAAACATAAATCCTCTGTGCACAAGTGAAATCCTCCCTGATCCCTCCATATGAAGCTTACATGGCAGGAGAGGTTTCACAGAGCTTGGGCTAATCTGCAGGAAGTGAAGGACCATCTTTGAACACAAGGAAAAGGTGACACCCACCATGTCAGCTTCACCAGTCTCTACAGATTGTTTTTGTAGGTAAGACAGATCCTTCTTCCAACCTCTGGCAAATTTAAGATGAGCCTTTCTGCTTTAGAAGGGTAAAGTGTAGCCAATAAAATCTCCTATCTAAGACACACCACAAAGGAGTTTCAAAGGAACTCACCTTTTCTGATTGAAGCCCACATGTGGCATTGACTATTCATCCTGCTGCACTGTTCTACTAGGAACATACAACTGAGTTGAAGGTGGTTTAAAAAGCAACAGACCTTTGTTCAGAGCAAATATATAAACCAAATTTCTCTGCCAGAGAGAGCTGAAACAGGAGTCACTGCCCAAATGTAGGCCAACAACTACTGGCTGAAATCTAATTAGTCATGAGTGAATGAGTTTGTTTTTGTTGTCAGAAGAATCAAAAATCTCACATCAGGAAATGGAAAAGGCAGCAAGAAAATAATCTGTTTTTCAAAAACACAAGTAAAACCTAGAGAATGAGAGCTCTAGATTAGATACCTGTAGGAAATAATCGTAAGCAAGGAGAATGAAACCTGGATTTGAATCCTAAAGAATTCTGAATATATTACAGAGAAGATTGCTACTTTTGGATTAAAAGAATTACTGCTTTCTTCCTTGCCAGTAGACATGTCATTGATTTTTGATGTCTCATGCAACTGTCTACTAAAGACAAAGGAATAAGATACCTGGAATTGTCCCTGAGTCTCAGACAAGACACCTCTGTGACAATCATACCACCACCAGTTACTGCCTGGCCTTTCTACACTCATGCTACTGAAAAATAATCTGGGAAGGTGCCTGGGAAGGTGATATGGCACATTTGGACCAAATTCTTACTGTGATTAACCAGAGACCTGGGTTTATATATTCAGCCTTGTTGTTTATTGCCTATTCAGTAAAGATCTGACCATGGTTTGAGACACATACTATGCTTTGTTGCTTACTTGCACTAACAGCTATGATCTAAACATGCAAACAATGCAACAGAATCATCATTTCTGCCACAAATCAAGCAAACCAAAAAAAAACCACAAAAAAACCCCAAACAACCAAAAAAACCCAACCAAAACAAACAAAAAAACCCCCCACCTAGAAGATGGACAAGAGTGGCCTGAATTTATTCTACTAAAAAATGGGAATTGCATTGACAAAGAAGCTTCATCATGCCCATATACAAGTCATTGCATGGAGAAATTTTCAGCTCCAAGAATGATATAATTTCCATTTAGTCTTTCATAGCCCAGAAGAGCTGTCCCTGTTGCCAGTTAAAATCAGGGTAACCCAGGGACTCACTGTGCTATCATAGAAACCCTTGAGGAGTACCTCCAGCCTTGCCTCCAGCTGCCATGGATCTCTTCCTGTCCTATGCCACTTTCTCTGCCCTTATCTAGTTTTGTTGTTTTTTTGGGGGGTTGCACTCTGGCAGGAGAATCCCACCCATTATGTTTTCCCTGTTTTTATGCTGGTCAGTAAATGAGATTATAGTCCATGCTTCTCAACAGCCTTGAGATGTGTTCTGCAAAAAAAAAAATAAACAGTTTAACAACCCCTCTGTGTAAAAAGCAGCATAAAGAGGTCATATCAGAGCTGAAAATTGGGCCAAAGAGAGTAAATTTTCCTCTGGATGCTGTTCAGAGGATTCCTCTGGATTTCTCTTAATAGCAACAGTTATAATTGCTATTATGTTTAGGGAATTGGTCTTGATCACTGAATGGAAAACACTTTGCAATTAAGAGGGTTGAAAGCATAACTAGATTTGAATAATTGATGTTAATTTCCATTTGCAGAGAAGACTATCACAATGTTGAATCCAAATGCCATGCAATCTTCTGGTCCATTCCCTCATTTCTTGTTTCCATAAATTGCAAGGTAATGCTAACTGGAGGGCCTTGTACAGAATTGCTCTATGGATCACATCCCATTATACTTCTGAAATCAGGAAGAATCCATGCTTGCATCACTCATGCTCACAAAGCAAGTTCTTTCCTTATTTGGCCATACAATTAACTTGAATGAAACTGAATGTAAAGCCTTGAAAACAATACTAAATTAAACGGTAATGCAGTAATCCATCAATTACAACAGGGCAACTAATGGCTTGAAATAGCTTTGTACAAGAGTTTCTAGTTGGATTATTAATATAATTAATGCTATGTACTCACCATTAAAGTAGGAAATAAAATATTGTTTTAGTTAATCTCTTCTTGTCATTGATGGGGAAGTGCAATGTAACCAAAATTAATATTCATCATAATGTAGCGCTAAGTGAGCCAATATCTATCAAAAACCCTCTCAAATCATCAAAATTTGACAACTATGAAAACACAGTTCTTACTGGGATTGCTGTAAGTATCAGAAATGGTGAGCACATTTTTAAAAACTTATTTTTCCTGAATGCAATAATATTGACAGTAGCTTTGTACAGGTTGGAGAGAGAAAGCAAGATCTGAGGCTGAGGAGTGAGGCTGAGAGTTTGTAACCTCAGCATTCAGTTGGTTCAAGCCTTTCAAGGACACTCCCAGAAGCACAGAAAGTGGAAAAAAAGATAGATGCAAATTATCTGCCCAGCCGTAGTGAGAAGGAACAGAACAGAATCTATTTTTGGAGGACTGGAGCAAAGCTCACTCCTCTGCTTTCTGATGTTACACATGCAGATGATCTGTTGCTTTAGATTTTCACACTTCCTACTGGCATCAAACAAAGCCTGAGAACTCTGAGGATCCAAAGGTACATGTATGTGTTTAGAGCTCTTTCCATGAGAGTCATGCAAAGGGATGCATGGCAGGCATCACCCTTTCTCCTTTCCTCCATCAGAACATGGATCTGAGCTATGCCCAGATTTATTTAACTTACCTGGTTTATTTAACTTACCAAGCAATCTGTGACAATGCTGGCAGATGTGAAACAGCCCCCAGTGCCACAGGACAGAGCAGAGTGTCCAGAGCTACTCAGCAGATCCTGCAGCTTGACCACCACTGCCATCGGCCAAAGGAGAGTCCTGGGAGTGGGAAGAGGATCAGGAGTGTAGAGAGAGGATGAATGCCCTCTCCTACCTGGATCCCACCACAGGGACATGTTTGCAGGCCTTCAAGGAGGGGAGGAAGGCTTTTTATCCCTTTACTTTGTCTCTCTTGCGTTTCATGCCACCATGCAGAGAGGCTCTCTGATGGCCAAAGCCAAAGGTAAGGGGCTGCTCTCCAAGTGCACCTGGGGGGACACAGGGGAGGGGGCCAAAGCCAGAGGGTGAGCAGATGATCCCCCCCCATGACCTACTGTTAAAGCCATCCTGCTTGAGTGATCCACAGATGGCAGAACTCTAAGTGTCCACAGGAAAAGCCATTCTGAAGTTTGATGTGCACACTGGGTCTTTAAGGCCTTACAGCCCATTCCTTTGAAAACCTTTAGATCACAAAGCTCTGGACACAAAGCTGTATTTCAACAGTTGTTTAACACTTCCTATGCATCTAAAACATAGCAAGAAAAAGGAATTCAAAGCTCTGATTTCATGCTTTTAATGGAAAATTTACCCAAAACCTGTTAGTATATGATGTGAACTAAGGGCTCAAAGGCTTAAATGCTGTATCCATAAACAGAAGTAGGACCAAATATACATGCAGAGACATTATAATTCACCATTTTGTGTTTACAGTGGCCTTTGAAGCAGACATAAAAAATCTCCATTGCAATAGGAATTGCTCAGAGGCTCCCCAGGAGAAATTACTTGCTCCTACATGGCTTTGCATCGATGAACTGGAAAGCAAAGATAAGGGTTACTGGCTCCTCCTCCTTTCACCTTTCCTTCTCCCAGGTTTTGTCTGGCCCAGTAGTTGAATAGAAACAGTTGTTTTAGGGCTGTGTAAAAGCAAGGGAATGGCAGCTCTGCTTTGCTTTCCTAATGGTTTCCCCTGACTGCAGCAAAACACCCTGTGGGCAAATATATTCAAATAGGCGGTTAGCACATGCTACAGAGGTCACTTACAGAGTAAAAAGCTATCTTGTATTATTTACAAGAAGTATTAGATAACATTTTTGGCCACAGAGACACAAAGAAGCACCATGAGCTCATTAAAGCTCTAAAGTGCATGTAAAGCAGAAGGGTGTCTTTTTAAGAGGTTATCAAAGGATCCCACATGTGTATCAAGTCGACTCCAATGGAAGCAAAAAGAAATATGCCTGTTAACATTAATGGGAACTGCAGAGTAAGGAGAAAGGCATTCAATCCTAGTGTCTCTGAAAGCCAGGGAATGAGTATTTCAGTAATGCTGAGACTTTAACTTGTGATTTAAAGGAATCTATACATTTAAGACAGAAAGCATACCTATTAGATATCACGCCTAACAATTTGCAAGCATTTAACATATCCATACAGATAGACTGGTTTTGTTGTTTGCTATTTAGAAGGGGGAAGGATGATGAGAAAAATCAGCTTTTCTTGCTGTATTTATTTTATGCTTGTTAGGGAAATTGTAGAAAACAACACAGGATGCCATAAAAACCCAACTGTATGGGACAGGGTCTTCATCGACCCTGTGCATTCTGTCCTTTAAATGTAAACACTGCCTTTCAAAGCAGCAGTATTTTGTATTTCATTAATGCCTGAGGAAGAATAATAAAAATGCAAAAAGAGTAAAAATCAGGCTTCTGCAAGAGAGCTTGAATAAGCTAAAATTAAGAGCATAACCTAGCCAATTAAGGGTTTCTTTTGTTTTATAGTCATGCCTAAGCATTTTCAAATATTGAAGGAGGAGATTGCAGATATTTGTGGCTATACTTCTGTGTCACTCAAGAAGAAAATCTGCATGAGAAGCTTGGGTTTGTGGGGTAATCAGCACAGAAAAGAGGCTGCAATGAAAGAAAAGGGGGGTGGTAAGTGGAGAGAGAAAAAAGCAACAAGAGGAAGAAATAAAGTAATTTTGAAGCCATTTGGGTTTGAGGTAGGATGAGGGAATTGCTTAAGGTGTGTTTTCTTTTTTTTTTTATATTGTCTGACTGCCTACAACAATCCTAGGTGTCTTAATGTCTGGAAAACATTTGAATTATTAAGGCATGAATAACTAGCAAAACAAACCCTCATTAAATTATAAAGGAATCTGTTTTAATGCTCCTTAGCAGAAAAACACTCATTCTGGGAGAAATTTGTCCAAGTGTAGAACAGTGCCACTCAGTAAACACCATTCTCCTGCATGAGATCTATGGACAGTGGGATTCAGGATGGGAAGCTGGGAACAGTTCTGTGTGACCAGCTTCTGCTGTAATTTATTGAGTGCTGTCACGGCATGTGGTACTGTGCAAACACGGCCCTAGGGTGTTTATCCCCTAAATCAGACACAGATAATAGAAGTCAGACACAAAATACCAAGGGAGAGTCCAAACCAGATGGAGACAATCCATTTTACATCAGATGTGGCTGCAACTTTCTCTTGTGCTGATTACTTCCCCTTAGAAGAGCTCCTTGCTCAAGCATTTAATTGAAAAGTGGCTGTCGGTGCTGTCCAGACAAAGAGCTCCCTTGCAGGAGGTGCAGAGTGAGTGCAACAAGGTGAATCAGGCACAGGGAGGCTGCTCAGGGACACCCTGGGGCTGAAGACAGGCTGTGGTTCTGGATGCAGCAAGCCACGTCCTGTAGTGCCACCCTTGAGTAATTCCTGCCTTGCTGAGGGGCTGGTTTTCATCTGCAGGGCACGGAAAGCATTCCACACCCACCTGCTGCCTTGCTCAGAGCCAGCTTCAGTTTCTGTGCCTGGTTTTACACTGCACAGGTTGCATTTTACTCAGGAGATAAGAAGGAAACTGAGTTATACTAGGGCAGTATTTGCCTGCCTCAGCCATTTAGGCTGCATGCTCTTCATGGGTCTGGCCATGTTTATGTATAGGAGGAGGGTGTCACAGTTTGACATGTGCTGAATAATTCCGGACTATAAATTTTGGCAAACTTGCTGACACACCTTTAAAATAATCATAATAAATATCCCCCAAACAGAGACATCAGGAACCCACGGTCTGACAACTGCATTTCCCAGCGCACCAGAAGTCTTCACCAAGACAGTAACACACTAAAAGGAACTCCTGGGAGATTATTAAAGTACAGAGAGCCCAAGTGACTCAAATGAGAGTATTTTCCACAGAGCAACCATTCTCTCAGTGAACTCCCAGCCATGATCTCAAGAGAAATATGTAATACATTTCCAGACATGAACTTGGAAAAGAAAGGTTTTGTGCATCTACTGAAAATTTAATAGTTAATACAGTTATAAGTTTAATATTTTTTCCCAGCCTCATGCTTACTTGCACTTGTAAAAATGTTTTTAAGTTCTAATCCTTTTTTGTTCCTCTGCCTTACCATCCCTCTCCAGTAGTGACACACCCACCCTCTATTTCCACCAGACCTAATTATTTATCTCCTGGTCTAACTGAGAATCAGCTAGTTAAACTCAGCTTACATTTGAAGTTTTCTGTTTCTGTTTTGAACCCGAAAGGTGTGCTAGAAAGTTCACCTCCCCTGATAACTGTATTATCAGTGTCAGTCTACTACAGATGTTATCTCTCTCTGACTAAAAACTTGCAGGGCAGAAAACTAAACTCCTCAAGAATTTCTATTTACCCATTTTTTCCATATATATACCTTAATGAAAAGCAAAATACATACTATTTCAAATATTTTCACTCTAAAAAATGCTTCCTGTTACTGAACAAATACATTAGGCTGCATTTACCACATGAAGGAATTTCAACTCCAGTATCAGAAGGTCTCATCCTCTCTGATCAGCTCAGCTTTTTTTGCCAAATCACATCTTTTCTGTCCTACAGCCCTTCTTATTCAAGAGCCCAGTGGCTCCACACAGGACTCACATCCAGCCATTATGAACTAGAGGAGAAGTCACCAAAACAAAACGTATTTATTTGCTTCAATAATTACTACAAACTGGATTCTTTGAATCCTCATTCACATTTGGCCTATTTTGCTCTGCAATTAGTTTCACTGGGAAGAATGGGACACTTCAAATCTAATGCATGCCTCAGTGGGGGTAAGTATAGCGGAATCAGGCCACAATGATGGATAAAGTAAACACATTCTTTTGTTGCCATCCATCCTGTTCTTAAAAACCCTCTTTAAAATAGCCATCAGACAAAGATGATGAAAAGACACAAAATGAGGCCATGAATAACAACATAATTCAGATTAAGAATCCTAACCCAAACGGCCTTCAAAATTAATAGGCTATTCAAGGAAACAGAATGCCTTCAATAAAAACAACTATTTGTGTGAAATCCTCCCTTTATACCTCTAATTTAGGCAGAGCTTTTCCTCCTGAGATTCTGTTTTGCATGAATCAATGTGCTGCAGTGCACATCCAGAAGGAAAGACAAAATATATGTTGTACATGCTAAAAGATACAAAATGAATAGCAAACATTGCTGCAATTACAGGACACTAAATCTCAGTTATTAAAACTGCCTGGTGCATTTTGATTAGTTGCATATTAACACCTAGATTATCACAATATTTGGAAAATATGGACATTTATTTTGGAAGTCACTGATAGCAAGAGCGAGTGTATGTTATGTACAAAGAAAACATTCAGGCATCTGTAAAGCGTAATATTAAGCTTTGAACTTACATATAGAAATCATTTCAATGCACTTTTTTCCCCCTTTACAATGCAGGATAATTATAAAGTTTGCAAAATGATGCCATAATACTTTGGAAGATTGGGTGACTCCCACTTTGTTGCAGGACAGCAAAGACTCACTCTCAGTGCTGACATTTTCCTGGATAAGACTTTCACCAGCTGCTCTCAACTCTGTAATGATTGACAATGTCCACTCCATAGACTCCTGAGCAACTGGCTACTATATTTTCTAACAATTTGCTCTGTTTTATCCCCACAGTGTCTTATCTTTTAAAAGCTCCTCAACCCATAAAAGTATGTACAGCCCTGCTGTTAGCAGGATTTTGTTCAAGTTGCACTGTCTTTTATCTGAGGAATAACATATTATTTCTGGTAACAGCTATGACTTTTCTGACATACTTGAATGCCCTTAAAGGTTTTCTAGTTAATACAGGCAAAAGGGACTAAGCATGAAAATCACTTATAAAAAAACACCCCAAAATAAAAACTTACTCAGTATAAAGCAAAATAAGTTGTGTTTTGACTTGCTTTTCCCCCCACCATATTGTTTCTCTGATTAAAAGCACTTAAATGTCTGAATATCTGAAAAAGCATTTTAGAACTGGGAAAAAAATAAAGAAGTGAGAAACCATACTGTATCTGGAACTACAATTTCATCCAAAGAAAAGGCCCTGCTTGACAAAGCAGGAAGTCTTTCTGAATGAATCAACCAGGAACAGCTGATAGAACGAGCTCAGAAATAAAATAATTCATCTAAAATGCTACAAGATGAGGCATCTGATGAAAAGAATCTCATATGCTGTGCAAAAGTGGAATCTGCAAATTTTGCATATGCTGCTGCAAAAGGAACATGCCAAGGCAATATCCCTTGGTGAAAAGAAAGAGCTGCATAATTTTTTTCAACACAGCAGGAATTTGTTAAATATACCAAGGGCAGAGTTCATGACCATTAAAGCAGATTATGCATGACATTCCTGAAAAGGAATAAGAAAAGATAAAACTCAGACTAGTCTCAAAGGAGAAAACACACTTTTGTGCATTTAGAACATGCCAGTTCTTGGTCCACTAGAATTTGCAAGGTGCAATAAAGCCACTGGAGAAATTATGAGAAAAGCATAGGTATCTTGTCAACAAATTATTGAAGGGGTGAGAAGAACTAAGTGCTAAATCAATGGGCAAGTTCTCGTTTTTCTTGAAGCTTCAAGAAACAGAAAATAAAGACAAGGATTAAGAGACTCAGTACCCTCGATGATCACTAAAAAGTGAGGGGATTAATAAAATAAAGTATAAAATACATATATAAAAACTTGCTTATTATATACATTGATAAATAGGCAAAATCATGTAACTGAAATAGATCTTTTTTTTCTGACACCTTGAGTGTCAGGAATGACCTAGGGAGCACAAAGGATGAGACCATGAAATAACAAATGAATTCTCTTGAAGAGGACAAGTCAGATGATCCTAAGGCATTGGAAATAAAGATGTCGACAAGAAATTCTGAGGTCTATTTGGGATTGAAACAAATGAAAACCATAAAAAAAAGGCTAAAAGATTCTGTGTTCTATGTTCATTTCAAATATACAAAAGATATTTTATAGTGAAAAATGAATCATGAATGGAGCTCTTTTTTTTAGAAGAAAAATAGAAGGTAGTGGTTGACATTTTTATATTGATTGTGAGAGTATGTCCTTGTCCAAGACTACTTAGACTCACTTCTATTAGTCAGCCTTACTAGACAATACTTCAATTCAACAGTTATTTTTGCTACCCACTATCCCTGAAATAGTGGGTATGACTATGCAATTTTCAGCAAATTACAAGTTCTGACAGAAGCTACTGAAAATCTAAATACAACACTTGGAAAACCACTCTAAAGCCAGACTTTTCTCCATATTTAGCAGCGGTAGATTACAGTTTGGGACTGACAAAATATAGGTTGCAAGCTGATAACATCTGGTTTGACAGGAATCAGAAAATAAGAATGTCTGCACTTATGTGAGAAGTACTAGGGACTTCTGGATGTACAAGACAAAACTCTCACTGTGATTTGGAGGGGAGGAAGCTTTCATTAATTCCCAAAAAAAAGACAGTGAGTATTTCTAAAGTCATGGACAGCAGTGACACCTGGGAATGTAGCACAAGAGGCCCATGGCCCACCAGGATCATGGATTGCTGTTCCAGTCTCACAGCTACTCCCGCAAAAAGCAGATATCCCTTTCCACAGTGGGACATAGCAGGGAAGACCAGCAGTGATGCTACTGCCATTCTGTCAGGCACAACAGACAGACACGGCTTGGCCTCAGGGCTTGGAGAGACCAGAAAAATAACACATGGGCTCCAGTGGGTCCATGGAGGAACAGAGATGTCTGTGGAGCAACATGTGGCACTTCAGAGGCTGTGAGAACATTCCTGGTTTAAAGGGGGAATGTGTCAGTGCAATCCCAGCCTCCTTTTGGCTGTTAGCAGTTACTATCACTGTGTTTGCCTGCAGAAAGCAGGAGTGGGAAGCTGCACCTACAGAAAACCATTGCTGGAGCTGAACCCCTGGAGCCGTTGTGCTGCTTGGAGCTTTGGATTCCACCAGAGCCAGCAGGCAGGCTCTACACTAAGCACAGGCATCCCACCCCCTGATTCAGAGGGACTATTGGCCAGATGTGCCATTAGCAATCGGGGCTGCAGCTCCAGGGACAGCTTAGCTCATCCAAAGCATATTGCTCTCATGAGGGGAAGGGCCCATCCTGCTCTCGCTTCCCCCCTTCCCCAGGGATCCATCCAGGTTTTTGTGGGGATTGCTCGCCATCCCTTACCCCCTTAAGAAAGCTATGTAGCTGGGGGGTGCTGAGGAAAGCACGGGGTTAATTCCCCAGACAAGTTAAGGAGAGAACCCAGGCCCAGGGTTACCAGGGGGAATAGGAAAGGTGGGAATGAGGCCCCCATCCCCTTTCAGTAGCAAGGAGCTATTAATTTGCCTCAGCCATGTCTCGTGGAACAACAGCCTGCAATCAATCTCTGCTCAGCATTAACTGCAGCAGCAGAGCGTTTCTGACACACTAAATGCACACAATGAATGGCAAGGAGAGATAGCAGCCACTTTTGTCACACAGTTCTCCAACCTCCGAGTTCTGGAAGTGGAAAAAACCAAGCATTGCCCCACCCTGTTTCTGGAAAAAAGGCCTCACATTCCTCAGACGAATGCAAACCTACTAAACACTGACAATTTTCACTGGACCAGAAGCAGCAGATAGTAATTATTAAACATTACTCAGTAGGGTTGCAGGCTGAACACGTCCATTCAGCAGAGGACTTGCTGCATTTGTATGTGGGAGGCAGACACTGCTCTGCCACGGGACTGAACCCAATGTGTCAAGTAACGCATGTTCTTGTTGCAGTTTCTGAACAGATGTCATTTTGTCATAGCTGCTGACATAATTTTGAAGATAAGAAGATTTGGAGATTTAGTCCATGATGTTTTAAAGCTAAACACAGACAGGATTAAAGCTTTAAATTTAAACATAAGCTAGATATGGCCTTGCAACACAGGGTTATATCAAAACTATCCCAAAACACATCTAGGAGAAAAAAAATCATCTTACATTTTTAAATTTATTGTAATTTTGGAACTGATGTTACTTCAATTATTATTTTACCACCTCATACAATATTAACCACTCTTTTCACAGAATAATGTAGCCAGAAAATCTGACCTCAAATTGCTGTTCTGGAAAAAAAAAAACAAACTAGAACTAATGAGGCTTGGTTTCCTTGGATTAAATTTTATCGACTTTCACGTCTAGGATGATGTAAACTCCAATGTAAGCTTTTCTCTGGGAGTGGAACTGCTAAAATGAACATCTCCTGTGTGGATTCTCTGGTGTGGTATGAGCTCATGCTCCAGTATTTTTTTTTCAGTCAAGGATATTATGGAGTTTCTCTTT
Source organism: Cettia cetti (assembly GCA_013401135.1). Lineage (NCBI taxonomy): Eukaryota > Metazoa > Chordata > Aves > Passeriformes > Sylviidae > Cettia > Cettia cetti. Next base: position 93,984 of record VZUI01051677.1, read on the forward strand.
TCCACACGCTCAGACTTGCATTTCCAAACAGCTATGAAGCATTAGCAACTTTCGAATTTATGAACTGTGCTCAGTTTTGTCTAGGTTAGCCCAACAGGTTTGAATCCATTTCGTGTGAGAAAAGAGGCACAGGCCCTTTTGTGAAGACATAATGGTCACTGAAACACTGTTATTGAATAGACGGTTTTTAGTGAGTTTATATTAAAAAGAGAAATACTATATAACAGAGATGCAGTAGGAACTTTTTCAGGAATCTCCAGCTTACCTTTAAGCTAACCATCTTAGGGAAGATTATGGTTAGAGATAAAATGGGGAATTAATTGCACAGACCAGGCAAACTAGAGGAAGGCTAGCCTGTTCTGCTCTCTGGCTTACTACAGTTAACATACTGTCACTCAGACCATTTTAGCCCAGTTCAAAGGCTGGATGTATGTTCCTTTCCAGGTAAGCTGCACTTACACTTTTGACAACAGTAGAGTTTATACACACAAAGCTAAGTCTCATTGTAGTCCCAATGTGTATCAGTATAAATGTAAGTCAAAAAAATTCAATAAAAGGTAATAATCTTCACTTTGGGGAAATGAAAATTTAAACTCTTATTTTAAAATAACTCTATTCTATGATTCTGTGTCCAAGGAAAAACTAAATGAAGTTGTGACAAGTTTTTATATGCTGCATGAAAATTTTCTTTACTCATTAAATAAACTTAGCAGAGAATTCTGTCTAGTTATCTAGACTCTACATCAGATCAGCATTAGCTTTCTATTGAGATTTGGTCATGCTCACATATACTGTGACAGATTTCAAATATATTAAACCATGCCCCAGACAAGAACTTCAAAACCAAATAGAAGTTTCACATTTGAAAGACTAAAGGAAGGAGTCCTATTGCTTTTGACAGTGTCTGAACAGGTCTTATGGGAGCTTTTGAATCATTTATTGATATCTACTCAAACCTCTTCTTCGAGACAGAGAATCACTATTGAAAAAAAAAAATACTGTAAATTATTGTCTGTGTCCATCACTTTTGATTCCTTTAAGAAGACTTTCAAACCAAGACCTCATACAATCATGCCAATGGCCTAAGCTGGTAAAAACAGTTTTATAAAACCTACAGTGAATAGGCTGAGCCCTCTGATTATCCTGCCTGTCATTAGACATTTTAGTAACTTGACTGTGATCTCCTGACTGCAGAGATCTTCATCCTTCATGATTATTTCTATGGTGGAAAGCTTGTTCTTCACGTTGCTTCCTGTCTGCACCATTGCAACTGCAGTTCAGACAGTTTTGCAACTTACTGAAATATTAAGGGTATATTTCTTAAGCTGCAAAAGGAATTTCCTGTCACCTCGTTTTCCAGCCTTCAGCCTTGGAGTCAGAAATTTCATGTAAACAAAGTCATGTTTACAGAACTGTTATCATGTTTTTTGGATTCCTTTCTGTGAAAGGACAATTGATGGACACTTTCTAAGACCAGTGGAGTTGAAGAGGTTGAACCTCAGTCTTCCAATCTGGTCTCCTTTTTAGAAATCTATATAAG